>VACF01002064.1:3442-154930 GCA_006891605.1 Pleurozium schreberi | reverse complement strand
CTTTTTTAAGCATAGAATACATCATGAGAGATGTGAAAGGCATTTGGTTGCTTTTTTGTATGCATGCTTATGCGGCAAGTATGTTTTTTCAAATTGTGGTTTATCTTTATTTCTTTGTGGGTTATATCATGAAAGTGTATAGCCACTTTATCAGTCCATATTCCTTGATTAGAAAAAAAAATCATTTTTGGGAGGACCCAATCAACCAAAGTGGGAAACTATGATGTTTGCAATTTCTCCATGATTTGTCACCATAAAAAAGAGTGAAAAAAAAAATCAACTTTTTCATTCTAATACAAAAGCATAGTAATTGACAACAAGTCAACTATGGCATGAATAAACATTCAATGGAAGGACGAATTAGGCTTAGACTAAATAGCAAGGTTGAAGAGATTGCGTTTTCTTTTGCACTTCCTTATTTAGAACTTTCCTCTCTAACGTCGTACCTTTTGCAGAATGGGTCACCTACTAAATGAACACAATAAGCTCAAGCCATTAGGTGTAGGCGCATTGAAGTTGGAAGTAATTATAGAATATAGTTGTTTCTATTTGACTAGAAACTGAATAATCTAGCCATGAGTAGGTTGCAGGGAGCTCTAATGGACCTCGGAGGCCTTGCAGATTGTATGTGGCAAAATATGGGTTTGGCTTTGACTAGGGATGAAAGGCCAAGTTAGTACCATTGGATACGTATGAGAGTGGGTTATGGGTTGTTATAGGATGTTCATGACTCCACTCTATAAACGTTTTTGTAATTTTAAGGCAAATTTTCTTAGAAATTCACAAAAATTATAATTTTATTCAATTTAAAAAAAAATCTACTTGGGTTTGATTTGTGAAACAAGCACATGCCATTGAAAAATATGTGCCTCTCTTGGAATGGGTCCCAAGATTTTCTTCTTGTTAGATTGCATGGTAATAGGCTTGTCTACTTTAGGTTGGATTGTTGCATTGTGTCCCATTTGAAAACTCTCCTGCTGGGCCTACCTTCCTATTACAATGCAAAGTTACCGTTCCCATTGATGATGGTCTTAACCACAATCATGTTTTCTTGCATGCATAGAAATGACTGAAGGACCCCACCTTCATTGTTGAATAAAGTAATGGGATAAGAGTTAAATTAATCCTTAAATGAGAGGCCATTTTCTAGTCGATGAATGAGAGAGCATGTTTTTGAGTAAGATAGAAGTGCAACTATTCATCCACGGAATTTAGGGTGGAAAGAGAAGATCTTCTATAGTACTTTGACTTCCAATGAGTACTTTTGGAATTTTTTGAACCAATGGTTCTCACGGTATTAGAATTTATGATTTCCACAGTGACCCGCCCGGCGTTTAAGGATTAACCCTTGAACGCGGGGGCGGACATTTTGTGTCCTTTGGATGATAGAGAATCAACCGTGCAACTTTTCATCCTGGTACTTGGAGTGGAAGGGGGAGATCTTTTCTAGTACTTTGACTTCCAATGAGGATATTTGGCTTTTCAAAGTAGATGATGTCACACAGTATCAAAAATGCATGATTTCCACAACCATCGGTTCCTCCTTCAAGGGTTAAACTTTAAACGACGGACCCTATCACCGCAAGGAAAGGTAGGGTGCAATATGTAGTGCTTGAACAAGGGGAAAAAGACTATTCACACACATGATTTGCTTTGGAAAAATTGTACAAACACATACTTGATGCCACCCATTCAAAAATTGCAAGAAGGACAGTGTGGCACAAAACCCTTTCATGTAAAAATCTTTACTACTCTTCATAGAATTAGGCCTACCTAAAATTACGGAAGCAATTGAAGACTCTAAATTCGACTTTCCATGATGATTGACATATGTGGTCACTTTCAAAAAAAGAACGGATGAAAATTGGCTGAGTATGCACTCACTAGATGAGTTTTTTTTGTCTTCCAAAGGACAGCAAAATGTCCGCGGCGTCATTTAACCCTTAAACGCAGAGGCGGCCGTTTTGTGTCCGATGAATGAAGCGGAATCAAACTGTATAGGACGGAAGTGCAACTATTCGTCCTCAAAATTTGTTTTGGAAAGGGAAGTTCTTCTACAGTAGTTTGACTTGCAATGATTAGTTTTTCAATTTTGGAGGCTAGTGCTTCACACGGTAATAGAAAAGGACGATTTGCATGATCACCCCTTCAGCGTTTAAGGGTTAAGGGTTAAAGTGATATCGACGTGAATCATTTCAGCACTCAAACGATACTAAATCAACAGAGTTTCCCGTTTCCTGTTCCACAACACTGCGGAAAGACAGGGCAACCCAGTTCTGATCCTCATATCAACCACCCGAAACGATCCTCGTGCACGTACTCAAACGACAGATTTCCGCCTTTGTTTTTTTACGGCACAGCACCAAGTACAGATGCGATTTGAGAGTTGTACACACCAAAGACACAGATTGATATCCTACAGAGACCGACACCGCGTAGAAATCGCTTGAAAATCTCCAAACAGGAGTCTCCAATAAAGAAGAGTATTCCGGGTGAATTCCGGGAAGAGTTGACCTCTTCTGTTGCAGCGCCACAACCGACGATCCATCAATAACAGCCCCGGGAAACAGCTCCCTCCCCCCTCGGGAAGAGGTCCACAATCTCAGGCTTTCAAACCCAACTGATTAGCYTCCCGGTGGACCCATTCCAACTRTTGATGAGCCTCGCAATCAGTATTGTAATCCACAGGAATCTTCTCACCTCGACGTCTTAATTAATTGCAGTCACGACGTSAACAGGATCGGATCATTGCCAAAGACTGTGCAAGTGTGGTAATTGCGTGCAACGATTGCAAGGCTTAGAGACTAAAATTGCCCTGCACTTGCCACATGCATGCGACATTCCGAGGAGCTTCTATGGTGGAGGAGTACATGCCTGTCCTGAAAGTGTCCGAGGTAGCGTCACCATGATGGTGGTGTACTTACGCTGTCAAGATTGTACTGTAAGTGGGTGTGTTCAAGTGCGTCATTTTCCATTTCGTKGAAGGACGCTGGTACTTGGGTAGCCGTGAATTGTCAGTGAGTGGCGTTGTTAATTGAAGGAATTGGAGTACTAGGCGATTGTGATGGAGTTTTTGCAAGACGTTGCAACAATCTTGACAGCTACTGTAGCCGCTAGCTCTTGGGGTTTCATTTCTTTCAACATAAATTCAGTAACCTTTTGTTGTTAGCAATTCGTTCATTCGTTCCTGCAATTAGTGAAGTCCGGACTCGATGATTAATTAATACAGGTTCGTGAATGAGCAGCTGCAGATTCGAAAGAAGAAAGGYGGGGTACCAATAGGTTCTTGCAACTGCAATTGTGGGTTCGGACATGGATGAGATGTTTGTACTGCTACTGCCATTTGATTTCTCGCCAGCAGTRGCAATTGCGTCGCAATGAACTGCTGGAACGAGTATCCGTGGAGCAGAAACAGAGACTGGCTGAGGATAGTGAGACATTCGCCGGGACATGAAACAGAGGCTTTTGGGGGTATCTTGRRAGTCGGAGCTAGCTGGGCATGGACGCTGCTTGTGGAATTCAACTGATTTGCTGCTGGGTTGAAGCGCTCTGGACACTTGGTTGAGATTTTAGTTTCGTAATTATGCGTGAGTTCATTCGGCTGTAGAAATCGGTGATGGCGATGAAGGTGAGGATCGAGACGCCCATAGCGTTCGGGCTCACATTGACTGTGTTCTTGGTGCTCTTCGTCTACTGTTGGCGCATTCGCAAGATTCGCCACCGCCTCGCGAGCTCCGTGCAAGTCTCCGCCTTGCCAATTGCAGACTCCACCGTCCCCGTAAGTTCCATACTTCACCTTCGAAATACGATTCTGCATGTCTACCACATTTGGATTAATTAAATTTAACAAGGAGCAACATACACTCAATTCAGGATTCAAAGCACTTCACCTGCWATATGGGGYCGCGTAAGACAATTCTYTTCTTGCAGGCCGAGGAGCAGACGGGGATCAAGAAGGAGGTGATTGCCACCTTCCCAACAGTGAAGGTTCACGAGCTCAAAGACGACATCAAGGAAGGGTAAGCTAATTAATTACTACAGCAAAAAGTGATTCACAAATACAAGGTGGAAGTAGAAATGGGTTTGCAGCAACATCCACTTCACTCCACTCAAAATCAGCAACTCCTATTTGTAGAGCCAACCTCCCTATTGTCGCAAGTTGGTGGTCGTCATAATTTAACAAGGGGGTGACGATGGTCAAACTCAGCTCGCTACGATTAATCGCTGTAGACATGAACTCTGCGGTCAAATGACTTGTGTCCTAACAAACCTTCATTTTCCGTACCAAAATTTGTTTGAAATGCCTAAACCATATATAGCAGAACTCACTCAGGTTTTGTACCAGGCGAAGACTCTGGAACAACCTCTGCTGTTGATGGGGGTGCTGGTGTTTCTGGTAATGTCTGGACATTATCTTCAGACTCGGATTCGTCATCCTCAGCTATCTCTGATGCAAGGGGTCCATGCTTAGCAGCTGCTTGAACGACACGATCTTGCACGGCTGAATTCGAAGGAGAGGTGGCGAGTGACAAAGTTCCAGGCTGCACTTGGCCCACGATCCAAAGGATTCCATCACCCAGAAACTTGAATGGCCTCGTCAGCAAACTGCAACATTGATACAGGGGCAGTTGCACATCAAGAAACTATAGTGCTCGCAGGTAATACCCTCCCGCAATACTTTGACGTTTAATGAATCTCTAGGGAGTATTAGTAGAAGTCTTGAGATTGATAATCTATCTCTACATAGGAGTCACGAAAAGAATAAGGGAAATACCTGAGATCAGCTTTCACATCCTCCACACTCTCGTAAGATTTAGCCCTGCTGAAGATTACCTGCAAGTTAAATACTCTCTTCATCAGACATCGTGAGGTCACCCGATTGTCATAAATTCATCTGTTCCACATGTGCGCTAAAGAAACTCTATGGATGAATATCAATGGAATTATCCAAGGCACTCGAGTAGGTGATGGAGGTCGAAAGAAATACCTGCCCAATACCAATGACTCCCAAAAGTTGCAGAGTTTTCTCCCATTCTGAAAAAAGAACAGCTCAAAGTGAGCAAAGATATAGATGGACTAGTTCCAAGTGACAACTAACACCATAACTGAACTTATCGTGATCCTCTAAGGACACAGCCGATCTCATGTTTGATGAATTATGACCACTACTACAGCCGCATTTATTGTGTGTACAAAGCACTTACCGAAAGCTGCATAGATACCTGCCACCGTACCCTGCATACATCCAGGGTAAAGATTTTTAGCAATAACTCTAGTTTTGATAGCTCACACTAGGGTAAATACAAAGAGTTTTTTGACAAGCTAGACGCAAAGCAGAAACATATGCACTTCTAAYAAGATCTTTTACATACGCTCTTCATCCAAGCCGCAATAATGATTAATGATGTAATTTAACGTACAATTGCAACGAGTATGATCCCACCAGGTGAGGGCTTCACTTCTTCCACGATCTCCTCTGCATCCTAAATGCTCAATGTGATGAACAGTAAAATGCGTTAATAATTTCCATTCGAAATCCAAATAAACGATCTCATGCAGGGTAGTGCCCACCATATTTGGGATTTCAACCTCTTGTTTCAGAACTTAGAAATCAACGGAAGAGTGAACAATTGGCTTCTACAAGTTAAGAGCTGCCAACCACAATGTTTATCTACTGGAACTGCATATCTCGACATTGTCCCTTACCTCCTGAAGTATAGATATAGGAGAATCAAAACCCTCAAGCTTTGTCCGCAAGCCAGCGGCTGTCCAGGCTCTGTATCCCCCCTCCACCCTATATCGCCTCTGTTCTCGTAATCACACACAATCACGGCATCCACAAAAGATTACAAGCAGCACAAACTTACCACTAGATACGAACCCACATGAAAAAATTTGGAAACGCAACACCCACACAGTATGAATTGAGGGGAAAGCAATTCAGCTTAGACCCTTACCCTCACTCCAAACCTTCGTAACGCTCTCGCAATCTCCTTTGATCGGCTCCCGTCAGTGTCCATTACAATCACCTTGGTACTGGGCTGTGTACAAGCAACACATCACCATTCTCTATTATGATTGATGCAGCACCTCAGAAAGTAACATATAAGCAGAGAGCGGTCAGAAATACAAGCTGCGAGACCAACTAATTATTCCGTAACAAACAAAAATTCATAAATTCATTATACTGAACGCCGTTGGCTATGGGTAGGGGATGCAACGAACAGCGCGAGATACACTGACACTCACCTTGACGGTTTTGAGATTACGAATTACAGAGGATGTCAAGATACTGTCAATTTCTTTAGCGTTATTCAATCTGCTCCTCAAGGAACCGTCCACCTGCCCAATTTTCACTATTCAAGACCGAGAAGAAAATAGAACTAATGTTATACCTCAGTGAGACCCTACTCACATATAACCATCATAACAGTCATCACACATCAAAACCTGTTGGCCTCAACCTATAAAACGCAATYAACAAAGAAACATTTATGGATGCAGATTCCAGGTATTAGGATTAAACAAACATATGAAAACATTATTGATCAGAAAAATATACTTCCGTGAGGACCTATGTACCGTGATGGTCTCAACAGTGGCAAACCGCGATCTCATTCCTCGTCTTAAGTCAGGAATACCTTCGCTCTCCCTTAACTCCTGCGGCACATTGCTTGGACATCAACAACTTGATATTTGCATCACGCATCCATCCCCTTGATGAACTTGAGAAATGAAAGACCCAAAATTACCCATCTGCCACTACTGATATACTGTGAAGTATAAATGAGCCCAGAAAAAAGTTTAAAATTGCACACAGAAATGTCCATGCCTGAGGCCGTATGTCGACCAGGACGGCATCAGTCTCTTTCTTCAAGAGGTCGAAAGCAGAAGTAGGTATTAGGTCACCAGAGTAGCCACCATATCTGCTTTGCCATAAAGACACCCTGCCACAAATCCAAATACAGGATTTAGTAATGACCCAATATAGATAACTGTGCCCGCGAGAAAAAATATTGACATTCGGAAAAAGGAACTTCAAAGAATGGTTGCGGACATCCAAAGAATGCAATGCATAAAGGGAATTCATTGCACTAAAGAATCAGCATGCAGCGTCCTTCTGATGCGAGATAARATCATTCACCAAAAAAAGGTGCATTTCCTTCAAACACAAGGCAACCAGAAACGACATTGATGAGAGAACGAACATATGGTACGCAGAGATTGAGCTGTGCATACCCCAGATAGAGCGTACCACCCACAACCAGAAAAACAGGGATAATTGGATTTTCTGGATCCACACCTACTGCTCTCTCCACTTTCTCAACGGCTTCGTATGCCTGCATGCAAAAGTCTTGCGCCTTGAGAGAGGGTGAATGAAAACTAAACAAAATCAAGAGGCATCGATGTTCYCATATTGACTAATTATTCACGAAAGAGTTAAAATTCAAAGGGATGCTCATTGAAGGCGACCTAGCTTTAGAGTAAGTATTCCTCCTTATCTCCATTCAAAAGGCTTACTTCCTGTCTACGACGGGGAAGACCCRCTCACCTGTTGAAGGAAACTCTGTAGAGGCCCAGCAATTTCTTGAACTTTCTGCTCTGCAACACTTAGAGACGATTGAACCTCACGAGGAAGGTTAACCCTAGTTGAACCATAAACATCGGTCAGTACTTTTCCAGCACCCTGTAAAGCTGTGCCTGTTGCGCCCTTCACAACCACCACTACTTCCTTGAGTTGATTATTAAGAGGCGTGCCTGTGCGCAAAATACTTGTCAGGTCTCCAACCCCACCTCCTGCTTTTGACACAGTGCTGCCAACTGAGGTTTGAACTTCTTCCAGAGTCTTATCGTACAAGCCAGTCACCGAATTTACTGAACCCTTAATCGATCCATTGATATTATCGTATACATCCCTTACGGCTTTACCAGCAGATCCAATTGAGTCATTTATGGCCTCCTGAATACCAGTAAGAGTCTTTGTTACCGACTCCTGAACGTCCGTAATTGAGTTGGGAAAGGTGAATGAGGTACCGTCCTCATCCACAGCTATAGGTTTCCTTGCACGATCAGAAAGTGCTTCATAACGCTGGAGGGGAGTCAATTCTACAGAATTYCCGGCGGATTCTCCCGCACCTGGGAAAACATCTGGCCCTGTTCCTGCGGACTCTACAATGTCGGGAGCAGCAGACTCTGCGGGAAGAGTCTCTGTAACGGTTGAATTGACAGATGGAAATCCTGCGCCAGAATTAGGCTCAGGAGTGTTGAAACCCGGACCTGTTACCACATTGCTATCCGGTGCATCGAAATTTCCAAGTGACGGAGGTGACGAGTCCAACGTCTGTCCACCCTTCAATGCTGCATCGTCGAGCTATATTCAAACAACCATTGCTCACATTATTCTCAGGACTTCGAAACCGCAAATTTTCGCCCTTAATTAATGCAAGAAAAGGTCAAAAATAAGTAAAAGCTTACCGGAGCTTCTGAACTCAGCGGCACAGTGTCGATCGTGACCTGTTCCGCAGTCGTGACTACCTCCTGTAATTCAGCAAAGGCTAGAAATTTTGACCTCCTGCTGCTATCCCTCCTCGATTGCAAAATGTTGCCCGATGAACACGGCAAATGCCTATCCGGAATAAACTTGGAGCGAGAAATCACTGCTGAACTTGTAATGGAAACATTTCCGTGCTGCTGCCATATCGCATCCAAYCGATATATAATAACACCACAACATCAGAACTTAAACCCCCGAACCAATTCATCCCCGTTCGATTATCAAATCTCGATCCGTAAGTACTAATTAATCGTATTCAAAATTACAAAGACGGAGTTGCTGGATTCATTCGATAGACATTCGCGAGAATTCAAGAAATTTCAAGAGAGAACACAAGGTTACCAATACCTCATTATCAAAGCCAATCACAAAGCGGGATTATCTATTCCCATTTAAAATAAATCTGAGAATTTTTTTTTAAATCAAGGAATTTCAAGAAAAAACGAGGTTGCCAGTACTAATTAGTCATTTCAACGCCAGCACCAATTGATTAATTCCAAAATCACAAAGCGGGATTTGCAAATTCATTCGATGTAAAATTGAGRAAATTMAAAAAAAWTCAAGAAAACGCGAGATTGMCAGCCGGAATTGCCGTGCGACGGACATTTCACATTCAATATTGCAATCAATACACCATAACATTAAAACCCGAATCAAGGCCATCCCCGTCCAACATTCAAAATCTCAATTCTCAGTTCCTCATTCATCAATTTCGGAGAACGAAGCGGAAACTGCTAGATTAAATCGTYCGAAATTTGAGAAAATTCAAGAAGATACAAGGTTTGAATTGAATCGCGCTCTGACCTGCGACGGCGTGCACGCAAGGTACAGAGCGCCGGGACAAGGAGCCGCCACACCCGACACGAACAGCAATGCCTGTGCCATGTCCCTTGGCCCGGATCCGCCACCACGCGAATGCACACAGACCGTCCCCGCCCTGCAGCAGCAGCAGCAACACCGCGATGGCCTTCCAAATCTCAAACGCTGGCCATATTATTCCCATGCACACAAGAAGTTATGTGCGAGCATCGCAGACTCTCTAAGTTAGCAGCCCGGCATTGCGAGCAGAGTCGGGGAAGGGGAGCGGAGCTTGGCCACACGAGATTGGTGGCCGGGGTGATGGCGGGCACAAAGCAAAGGACCGACACGCAATTGGAAGACGGGTCCCCACAGATTTGCRAAGTCGATAAGGTAGGTCGGACCTTTCCGGGCGTCAGTTGGTTGGCCCAATACCAAAGCACTCCCCCTCTGCCAAGGGTTCATTCATTTCTTGAGCCAGTTGGAAGAGACTATTGTTGTGCGGAGGAAACATTGGCAGGTTTTCATACAATTGGAGAGAATGAGGTGACGTAGTCTAACGTCATTGGGTCACTTTCTGGACATGGTCAAAATAGGTGCCAAATTTGCGCCATGAGGTAGCCATGTCACCTCCATGTAAGCACCAAGTGGACAAGCAATATTACATAATATTTTTGTAAACTAGCCTAGTGATGATGTGGCAGATGATGTAGCATTTAATTCACAATGTCTAAGAAAATTAGTATTGTTTTCAATGACATCAATGTAGATGTTGCAAAAKAATTTAATATTGTTTCTAGCTACATCAAYGTAGATGTATAGAAGGATTTTCTTACTGTTTTTAGCAACGGAAAATTAGACGTCTAGACATTTTTTGATATGTCAATTTCAGCATATATCATATACAATATATCGTACAAATTAAATAGGTCATATATTGCATACCATATACAATACACCATATATCATATACAATATAATGTACAATATACACCGTAATTGGAAATCATGTCGCTTCTTATGAGTATGTTGAGATGAAAAGATAAGATGTTTATACAAGTGGGGTGGTAGGAGGGAAGACAAACCATATGGGATATGTCAAGTGGGTTGGGGCTTTAAGGCCGATCCATTTGGATTTCTCCCTTATGTCTGAGCTGGCATTGGAAAAAACAAATGCATGTCTAGTTTGACATCTCAATTCATGTTTCAATTGACACCAAAAAAAAATTTAATTCTTAGACAGCATCAAAGTGTGATAACATAGCACGCCATGTCACCTTCATTGGAATGTACCTCACTGAAATGCCATGTCAACTACCATTATTTTTTAAATTTCAAAAGTATGTGATGTGGTTGCCCTTCCTCTATTTTTTTTACACCTAATCAACATTTTACCTCGATCCCTAGTAACTTCTAAAAACTTACCCACATTCAAACCCCAAAGCCTTACCAATGTGGCAAGTCCACGTTTTCTTGGACGTTCTGCAAATTGCACCTTTGTTTTTTTGATGTCTAGTAGAACATCCACATTGCATAGGACATGAACTCATTCTACTTGTGACATTCACAAGTATTTTCAGGAACWTCCAACTCAATTTTGCCTTCCATGTTTGCAATCCCATCTTTGTGCTTATGTATTTTTAACCCCTAAAGGACAAAATGATCGTTGAATATATGCATATAATCACTGGTAGGTGTGTATGAAGTCATTTTTCAACAGGCATTCTTCAAAATTTTGACTCAAGGTTTAGACATGTACCCCCTAAAAGGAAATATAATTTTTTTTCGATTGGGTTCACGGATCAAAAGTTATGCTCCCTTAAACTTTTTTGGCAGCTCGGGCAGCTTTGGACAGCATATGCAAAACTATTGTTTTAGGGCTAAAATTTGGAAAGTGTGTAATTTACATAATACAAGATGAAAATGTCAAAAGAAAATAACCATGTGTAGTATAAAGATCTCACTTCAGGAGGTTTTAAAGTTTGCTAGCCTTATTGGGCAAGCTAAAAAAAAAAACTTTGTCTTCTAGCTTCAAACGTCATAATCTTTCAATGTGTGTGGTCTAAGTTTCTTAAAACATTTCCACACATTCCCATATTAGTCTAGTACAAATTTGTACAATTGAATTTTAAAAAACCATTTATTTTTTCTCATTGCCCTAAAAAAGTGACAATTTTTCATAATTTGTGCACAAAATGAGCCTGGGTCCTTTAGGGGTTAACCATGCTTGTTCAATGCTAACATAAAAAAAATGGAGGTTTTTTATAGTGGAGATTTTTAAAATTAGTTTCATGGCTTAACACCTAAAATTCCTTGCAACCAAATTGTGATTTTTGAGGGTGTCAGCTAATGCACTTCAAGTTTTGTCTTGCTTCTGCACAAAAATTCATATTTTTGGATTTGCATTTTTGATACAAATTAAAGAATATAATTTGAACATATTGAAAATGAGTTTGGATGCGTTTTCTATGCATTTTTGAGTGATTTGGCTTCAAAAATTCAAAATTCTACAATTATTGAAGGACTTGTGAGGCATTGTCACTTAGCCGATTTTTTTTAAAACTTCAGGACATCCTTCCTTGAGGGCAATGACATGAATAAGCATATTTTAGGGCATAAAAGTTGTTTTTAAAAAAATATTCAATTTTTTTCACTCTCAATTTCTATTGTTACAATGCAATAACTTATCATTTGGATTTACATGAGGAAAAAGGCATTTTCTAATTGTGGATTAATTCATTGATGTTTTTGAAGGATTAATACTTTTCGATGGGATAATAGTAATGCAATGTGCAAATGAATTTCACATAGTAGATTCAAGTTTTGATTTTTAATATGCTAGTTTTTCATCCTACTACCATATTTGTTGCTTACATACTGCACTACTTTGGAACATGTATCATGAACTTTTAGTCCCAACTTTGAAAAGATGAAAAAGAAACATTCTAGCCTTGGTTGGAAATTAGTCAATCTACAATTGGCTATGGGACACTGGTTGATAATGGGTGGTTCTACCGTACAAGGGGTTTTCGTCAGGTAGAGCTGCTGATTTCATGCCAAGTAAACCACCTATCATTTAATTTAGTAAACTTTCAATTCATTGAAAGACTTGTTTTGCTATAGCGCCATGTACTGCTCTACAAATGTATTGTACAAAGTCAGTTGTTTTTTTTTTTCTTTTTTTTACATTTTTTATGAAGTGCCAAAGTGGCAATCTAAATTGTCGTAGTGGTGCTCCAAATTTCAACATTCATCCACAAATCGGATAGAAAATTTCACATTAGCACATGATATCACTTGTCCACAATTTTGTTTTCATCCACAATCTGGCAATTTCATCTTTTTCTTGTTTATAATTTGAAGTTTTCTACCAAAAAACTTCAAGGTACATTGCCATTTTTAGGCCAAATTATTTTGGTTTTAGTACAATCTGGTACCAGAAAGCCATAAAAGAAAAAGCCCTGGTACACACCAGCTTTCAAGGATACTTCTGGCTTACAGAAAGCAGTTGGTGTGGCACAACTTACCTTGCTCAGCCCTTCCGAGTCAGTCCAGGGGTGCAAGTAAAAGAAAAGTCCCCTATTTTGTACTTGATTGATTTACCTTGTACACCTCTCAAACCCAAATTGGGACCTCTAATTGCAAATATGAATTCAAAATTTGCAAATTTTACCATACATGGAAAATAAATAAAAATTCAGCGTTATTCCCATGAAAAGTGCAAGCTTACAAACAATGATGTACTGATGTATGAACTAATCTCATAAGTCTCGTAAGGCAAGGACGCCTAAAATTGCCACTTCTACTGTACGCATAGGTTAGTTTCGGCAAGTTGATGCTGAAATATTTTACTTTTCACAGTCCGACAATTTGGCAAGCAAATAGGAATTTTTTGCTTTTTGGAATTTTCTCCTAATTTTGGATTGATCCTTTCTATTCATGCCTACAATGCCAAAATATTGTACTTTTCACAGTTCAACAATTCGGCAGGCAGATACAAATTTTTTGCTTTTCGGCATTTTTTAGGTTATTAAGGTTTAAATTTTGATTGAAACCCAACTCAGGAACAGATGTTGAGGTAGTCTACATCCTCTTAATAATCCATGTGTGCCCCATTGTGAAAGATTTGAGGGAGGCAAAAATTTGAGTGCTCCTGCTTTTGTGGACACAAGAACAATGCATCTAATTAAGCAAAACACATGACAAATGATCCTTAATGATCCACATTCACAAGACTCGAAATTTTGACAGGCAAACAAAGGCGAGCAACCAGTAAGTTAAGTACGAAGTTGCCATCATCTTCCATGCAATTTTGTGAATTTTGCTGAGAATTTTGCCAATTCTCAGCAATGAACAAAAAGAAGTTCGGAAAGTTACAAGCAATCCCGTCTCTATGAAACAGACAAAGCTGGTGATTTGCACGACAAGTCAACAARTAATTTACACGAGAGTTTTATTCTGTAATTTAATTAACACTGCGCATGGTCGCTGACAAACCGTAAATAGCGTCGTTGTGAGGGACTCCATCGAAGATGGCAGCTTGCACTTCTGAAGCTTGGAATCTCGAGACCGGTGCAAAAACAAACCATGGAGTGCTAAGCTTCGGAACACACTCAGGCGCCCATTGATACCTGCAGCAGCATYTTGTACACGRTTAGAGAATTTCAGAACTTCAAAGAAAGGAGACCATGAGATAACAAAAAAACCGACCTCTCTCCAATCCCAAGATTGGTGATGGAAGGCCCAAATTCCACTAGCCGTGTTAAACTCTGCCAATTGGAACGCCAAGGGAAGGCAGGTTTAACGTCAACCCTGCCGATTGTAGCAAGRACTGYATTSTATTCAGTTTCAGAACCAGGAGATTTTCTATTAATAGTATCCTTGTTCTGAAACTGAAAWGAATGCAGTCCACATTATGTGTACAGAGTTTCTAAATGACATTATGTTTGGGATTTAATCAAGGGAAAAAAAAGCTGAAGATGTAAGGAAAAAGCTGTCAAGATCGTCGCCAAGACAACCACATGAAACTCAAGAGTGAAGCCATTGATTGACGATCGCGATGCCTCAGAAAGGAGTCACGTGTAGCTGGCGCGGACCCAAACAGCGACGTGTCAGAGTGCCTGCGAGGAATAAACCCAGGCGAGGGCTTAGTGTCTGCTCAGGGTCTGCATGCACGCGTACCAAGGTCGTCTTCTTCATCTCGAGATTCTCGAAACGCTATCATCAATGCGCATCACTCCCACAGCGTGCTCAGTGCTCACAGAGGGGAACAAGGGAATTGCCCTGCAACAGAATCGTAACTTGCAACCAAGTTCTGAAAATGAGTCGTGATACGGTACTCTCTACTGATGTCGAATACTCTCAGAAACAATGTAGCATTCCGATATTGCGATCAAAGGACACGGGGAACAGAATCGAATAATTCATAACGTCTCACACAACTAACGTTCCCGCAGAAATCACGGAAACCAGAGTCACATAGCTCAATCTGACCTCGTTTTATGCAAGTGGGAGCTCATTGCAATCTCAGCGTGACAAGCAAACCCGATGGAAACAGAGAATTGAAGACGGCGACAGCGCGCAGGGGAAAGCGCAGGTATATAGCTATGGTGCGTGATGAGCGCCAAGTTAGTATCCGGCGCGCGCAGCGGAGAGTCTTCGGAGACGAACACAATATCTCGAACCAGTTTCACCTTTTCCCGTTTCACACGGACATTGGCTGGTGATCAGGATTTGAATCTGAGTAATACGACAATATCAAATATCAAGTATAGAGAATGAATGTGACTGAATGGATGAACCCACTCTGCAATTCATCCATTGTCGCCACTGTACTAGTTTACCGTATCCTTAACTGCCCCATCTGTGGGTTTGTACACTGGCTGGCTGCCGGCCAAATTCTTTCCATTCAATTTTGCTGCCTATTCATGCGGTCCCCTGTTGTCAGTTTCTTTTTGTTTTTGTGTTATGTGTACCCACAAGTAAGTTAAAGAGGCTCCAGTAAATTCAGACATTTTACTTCAGACATTTTTATGAGTCCATGTTCCTTTCAGTTACAAATTTTAATGGACACAATTTACCGTTCGTTAGCAGCGGTATTTTGTAACTTCGAATGTGCAGGCCATACTTATTATCACCCTCTCTAAGAGCATCTCCTGCACCCCGTTAAAACGGCCCTCCCAACATATTTTTGAACGGCCGGGGGAAATCCAATCCCCTGTGGCACTGCATTTTGGAATGTAGAGGCATGGGCCTTGGAGATTTGGCCAAGACCCCGCCAGAATTTCCATGTATACAGGCGACCTTCACGGCCCCTCTCCTTCATCGGATTCCGTATTTTGATTAGTCAAGGATTTAGGGACTAACACCAACGTCAACAAGGGAGCCGCAAGTTGTTGCCATGGCCACAGCATCGACCTTGACCTCTCCCTCGAGCATCTCAGCAGCCACTGCGACAGGGGTATTGCGAGTGCAGAAGGGCAAAAATATTCAAAAAATCTCTCTCTCTATATATATATATATATACATTAGAGCTAAAAAGTCACAAAACTCCCAAAATAAAAAAAGGAATCCTATCTCATATACTATACACAAATTACCAAGACCTAAACAAAAAAAACTCAATACTAGAGCTATGAATCATTTTCCTCAAGTGTGACTAATGTGACTGATGCTCCTTCCGGGCATTAGTCACATTAGTCACAATTACACAAATCCATCAAAATAACAACCTTTTGTATTTCAAAACCATGCAATACATTCCCAATAGGTGCAATAAACACCAAACTAGCATCCTAGCACATGCAAACCGAATTGTGGACTCCAATCTTTTTTGTTTGGGGCTTGAAACTTAAAACAATCAAAAAATTCTACAAAAATCTAAAAGTGTCAAAACATCCCACAAATTGGCACATGGGTGTCTTAAGGATGGTCAAAAGCATAGAAAAATTCTTAGAGAGTTTTGTCCTCCCAATCAAAAGTTGTGGCCCATTTTCCTCAATTGTGACTTATGTGACTAATGCTCCTTTGGGGCATTAGTCTCAATAGTTACAATTAGACAAATTTACTAAGAAATCCTTGTCCAAATTTTTTTTGTTTATTGTTTGTGTGTTTTTATTTTCTTATTTTTTTTTGGAGCAACCTCCCAAAGTTGCGGCTCTCCACGGCAGCCACGGTGGCCTTGGGTCAACCTTGCGGATCTCACTCTCGTGTCAGTTGTTGCTGAAGACGTCATTTGCCGGCCTTCTTACTCTCTGCTGCAGGAGAGTTTCTAGCCCCTTCCACTTCAAAATTGCTTGACCCCGCCACTCTCCCCTCGAAAACCCATCTAGCGAGGAGGGCTGCAGGAGATGCTCTAAGAGCATCCCCACCGCGCAATGCCAAAGGAGCAAACCCGGGGATTGGCCGGACCCGGCCCCATTTATTTCCCCCATGGCACACACGGCAAAGCCAAAAAGTTGGCCGGCCATAGCCAATTGTAGAGACCAGACGGCCAAATGGGGTGTCTTTGCCTGTGCCTCAGTATGGGTTGATTTTGTCCTTTGCACATTTTTTGGGGTATTTTTGGGACATTCACTGCTTCTCCATTCTTTGTGCAGGTGAGGTGGCGCTTTTGGAGGCCATGTTGACTTCCTTCCTGTGCCTTGGGGCAGAGTTGTGGTGGGGTGCTTGCCAAAAAGGAAGGCCCAGCTCACTCATTGGACACGCCAATTGAGGCCGGCTCACCCCTTTTGGTTGGGTGCGCACTCAGGATGCTCTAATATTACATTTTATTGTAGACAATACGGAGTACGTATTACCCCTAAGAGCATCCCCACGGCTAGCCCAGGGGAGAGGCTTTGCGAGGGTCAATGTGGCGTGTGAATGGAGAAGGCCCGGCCCGTGTGTGGCTTGGCTGCCCCACAAGAAGTCAGGACAACTAAACGGCAGGTTTCAGAAGCGCGGGGAATGAGAAAAGTACTCTGCTACGTGATCCACGCAGTCTCGGATTGTTGCTTTGGCTGAGTGGTTAAGGCAAAATTGGGCGGATCTTATCTCGGAAATCGTGCTAGAGCGCATACCGGGCCACTGCGACCACTCCCCATTTCACCATCTGCACGCGAAAAAAGCCCGTGGCCGGCCTTCTCTACACCGTTGACGTGCCTGCCGTGGGGCAACGATGTCCACCCGGCATGGCCAAATGCCCAGTCTGCGTCTCTTGGAGGATAGCCGTGGGGAAGCTCGAAACGCCGAGCGACCATTTTTTGGTCGACTCTTGACAGAATTTTTGGGCAGAAAAAAACTTTTTTTCAAATTTACAAAAAAAAAAAAAAAAAAAAAAAAAAAAATTGGGCTCTCTTTCAATATTTATATTCAAAACTAATATCTCTACGGTCAAACAAAAATTATATGTGAAATAGCACAAAGTATTTACAAATCAATAGAAACCATAATTTTGACCAATCAAAAAAAATTCAAATGTTAAAGATAGAAATTGTATTTTTGGTGAATTTTTTAAGTTATATCTTTAAAATTCATTTGGAAAGTGTCTAAAAATACTTTCATGGTTTTGACCGCATGGATATTTTCTAATTTTTGTGCTTTACATTATCTTCTTTGATGCAAACTTCAAAAAGTTATAGAACTTATATTTTATAACACATTTGTATTTTGTCCAAACCCCTTGAGCTTTTAGGGGTTAGTGACTGCACATATGAATGGGTAATTTCCAAATACCACTACATGTAGTGTGTTTAGTACTGGTGACACAACTAAAATAAAAGTAAAATAATTTTTCAATGTTTTAATTCACTATAACAAACAAACAAACGAGACCAATTAACTAACTTAAAGGTATGGATGGATGAATGGATGAATGGATGGATGAATGGATGGACAGATGGATGATTACACGTGATAGAGATTTCTTGGACTTTTCAAATGTGTAATTTGAAATATATCAACAATATTGACATCTATATTCAATTATTCATGATCAATTACAATTGAATATAGTAATTATTATTAAACTCAAATTAGGTTTATCATTAGATATTATTTGAGGCCCTTTAGAAGATTGTTTCGCAGCTATTCCCCTGATTGAAACTAGTGCAGTGCTAGCAAAATATTAAATATTTAAAAAAATTTAAATTTAAATTTAAATAATAATATTTTTGGACGTGGTAGTCTCTTGACCACATTAGATGCTAATTTGTCAACGTTTACAAAATTCCCCACATTAGATGTTTTTTGAGGCCTCCAGAAGACTGCTTTGGGGTTGTTTTCACATTGTTCTCCTTCTTGTTCTCTACACTGTGAACTAGTCACTACTGGTCGGAATGTTTATATATATTTTTTAAATTAATTTAAAAAAAAATTGAAATAACTAATCTTTTTTTTAATTAGAAAAAATTCCAAAATTTAAATTTTAGTTTAAAAAATTAATTAATATTATCTGGTGTAGTAGTGTCTCAACCACATCAAATCGCCTACATGGCAAAATTCCCAAAGTTTCCACAAAGTTCCCACAATTCGAGAACTGGCAATTTTCTAAAGACCTCAAAAACAAACATCTAATGTCATTGATAATGGGTGCACATTGAAYATTTTATACATTTAATACTAAACCTTAAAACTATCCCTGTATCCATTCATGCATAGTAGATTTACCTTGAAGTATCTCTWGACCTCCATTAAAGTGCCCCTCAAAAGTGTCATCAACCTATCATCTTATTATTTTTGGAAAAGGTGCCTTCAACTATCTTGCATTGCTTATATTGACAGGTTTTAGGTTTTTCCACACTAAAAAGAATGGTAATTATTGTAGACCTACTTGAGGTTGTAGAAGTTACATTTAATTGATTGTAAAAATACTGTGAAAGTTCACATTTACACCTACAACTAAAGAAAGTTGAATATAATATTTTATGCTCAACTTTCTTTATTGGCGAATAGAGTGGACAAACMCACTTTTATTAGATGCTTTGCAACTTAACATGTGAAAAATATCCAAGCAAATACTTAACCTCTAAGCATGCATTTGTGTGGGGCTGGCTGTGTACAGCCACTTTTGAGTGCATAGGCATAGTGATGCACTCACTCAAAAGTGGATGTACACAGCCAGCCAGCCCCCCCCCCCCAAATACTTTAAATTAAAAAATAATTAATTTAATTTTTTTTAAACCCCCCCTCCCCCTCTTTATAATTTCCAGGAAAAAGGAACTGTTTCAAACAATATGGGATATGTTTCGTATGTTATTCGTCTCTGTATTTGTATTTTATTCGTATCTTATTCGTATTTGTATTTGTATCGTATCTGTATCGTATCTATATTAGAATTTGTATAGTATCTGTGTCCGAGATCGTATCCAAGATCAACGGTTGTGGCGGGGGGGTTGTAATTTTTTTTAAATCAAAAATCAACGGCTCTGGTTATTTAGGAGGGAGGGGGGAACTAATACAAAATTGTAGGGCTGGCTGTGTACAGCCTCTTTTCACTGGATTGTCTTCCCTAGAATTGACAAACTGGGAAAAATCATTATGTGGTCCTACTYGGAAAAACATTTTGGAATTGATGTATAAATAAAAGTTGTAGACTTTGCATTTTGGATTCTATGAATATGGTTAGATTCACCAATGCTATCACTAATATTTTTCTATAAATTTTGAAAGGGAAATTTTAAAATGCCTTTTAGATTCAATTACAAGCATAATATTGTCATTTTGGGAGTAGAGTTTGTTGGAATGGATTTCAAATGAGGATCTCTTGATATGGTGTTTTTTTGAAATTTTTGTTTTCTTAAAGTCTATGACCTCAATTTTTCAAATCCAATTTTGGCTTGATCAACCACATGACATACTTCCACATTTGTAATTTTAGAAAAATATGTATGTTAGTAAGGGTAGTTGCAAGAAACGCCTGTCGTTTTTGGATCAAAATGGCCTTCATACTCGAATACTGTGACTTTTGGAATAAAAATTTCAAAAATGAAATAAAATATGGATAATTTGTAAAGCATTCATAAAATCACATGTGTGAAAATTCAGAACTTGGAAAATGTATTTCTAAAAGTTATGCACACTCAAAGAGTGATGGAAAATGCCAAGAAAGTAGACACTTTGATGTTTGATTTTTTTTAAATAGTAAAAAAATTCAAAAAATTCTCCAAAAAAAAGTCATTTTTCCTCACTTGAAGATGCTTCTTCTCAACCATTTTTGTCTTTGGAAACAAAATTGAGTTATCTCAACGCTTGCCCATGGCACCCTATCCGGGTATAAGGAGTGGGAGTGGGGATACTCTTAGGTTGAATTAGTGGCCACAATCAAAATTTCTTGAATGTTGGTGATGGAGTGATAAGTGACTATAATAGGAACCTCCACCTTTAATTTTGAGTGTAAATTCATCACAAGAAGTAATTTTTTTTAGCCTTCACTTGTGGTTGTGTTAGAAAATATTGTGATTGCTCTAAATGAGTAAAATGAACATAATGGATTAAAAAAAGTATTGGTTTTTTGGTTGTCTAGAGACTCTTTGGGGTCAATTGGGCAACACTTTAAAAAAATTCATAACAAAATTAATATTGTGTAAAAAAAAAAAATTTCATTGTTCTCTCCCATTTCTCCCATTTGTTTTTCGGTGGCAAACAATTTAAAATTTTCAACAATCCCAACATGGCAAACCAGTCACTCTGTTTGTCATAAGCTGGTTAATCTTGTAGTGCTACTGCACTGCACAATCCCTTCCTCCAATTAAAGTAATTGAGCCTATGACAGGCCAAATGGGAGATTGCCTTTTGAAAGGGAAATTATACTGGTGATGCAAATTTTAGTTCTGAAATGTGCACCACTAGTATAATTTCCCCTACAAAAGGCAAGCTCTCATTTGGTTTCTCATAGGCTAAAAGTTACCTCATACAAAGAAGACCTTGAACCCTTATTAAAGTCTAAGCGATAGAAAGGACCTGAGAGCAACCCCACAACAACATAGTGAAACAACCCTCTAAATGTTCTGAACCGTTGATCTTCTTTTCTCTCACACAAGATGATCAACGATACAGAACATTTAGAGGGTTGCTTCATTGTGTTGCTATGGGGTTGCTTTAAGTTCATATTAATCTCTCGTTGTCTGGATGAGAGTTGCTTTTGAGTTCTGAACAAGCTAGAATTATGTTATTATTTGATTTGATTTCACAACTACTAAGGTAGGCACCCCCAAAATGGGACCTAACCTTAAACCGCCATCTTCAAGCTGTGTACATCTCCAAAACCAATTATGTCCCTCTGTGGAAGAAACCCTTGTAGAAACAAACTTTGACCCTCCATAACTTTTGCATACTATATACAAATGACATGTTCTTTGGTGCATTGGAACCTCCTTTCACATGCCAACAAGACAAATATGAAATTCTGTACAATCTAATAATGTGTCAATCTAATCTGACACAGGACCAATTTGTAGCGCTTTGGGGTGTACCTACCTTAACACCTAAAGGATGTTATTGTTTTCTATACGTTCTTCCTTCTTGTATACACAAGGGAAAATAGAGTAGCACATGAATTCCATTCAAGCTATAAATTTCAGACCAAGTCAAAGTCATACTACTAGTTAAGTGAAATTCTTTGGGGAATTTTTTAGTGTTTAGAGAGGATCAAATACACTCAATATGCATGCAACATATGCCAACTCTTTTTGGTGGGCAACATCTATACTTTAAATAAGGCTATTTGTTTTTTTTGTTTTTTTTTGTTTTTTTTTGTTTTTTTTTGTTTGTTACGTTGAGATCTCCCGGACCGTGCGTCCCCCAGTGGCATGCTTGGTACCGTTGGAAAGCTCTTGACGAGGAGGGGTGCATGGGCTTTGTTTTGTGGCGTTCCAACCTTCAGGGTGAAAGTTATTGAATTTCAAAGCTATTGATGCATCCAAAAATTAGAAAATTACTTTTACTTTAATTTTGCCTGTGGCAACGGCACAGGGCACACTAGTCCTTTAGGGGTTAAGTTACAGCTTGTGGGGGCGTATGCATGCACAGTAACTTCTGGGACAATATTGGGTATTGTTCATTGCTATTCATTCAAAATTGATTGGCAACAACTGAAGCATAACGCAGTGGTCTGGTAGAAACCATTGATAGTGGGTAACTTACTGTATCATGATTTGAGAGAATGGGAATATTTTTCAACCTTCAATGAATGGTAGGCTATAATGTAAGGAAAGTGATACTCTCCAGCGATAACTAAAGGTAGGTTTTGACCTCATGGCCCCAAGTCACCCAACTCAATTGTGCCGGCCTCCTGACTTGAAAAAACAGCCTGAAAAGAGAATGATAAAGAAGTCAAATGATGTGCATGGTACTCAGCCACCAGTCCGCCAAGTGTTTCTTTGCCAAGCCATTGGATAGGGCATGCAAAATCAGACCTATTTTGAGGTCTAGGGTGCGTACTCGCCTTCCAAATTGAAGGACCTCTTAAACCCTAAGTGGTTTCAAGGACACATTGTGTTCTCTCAATTCATATGTGGCCCTTATTTTCCTACTTCCATGAAGTATTTGTTTAGTATGTAAATTATAAAATATTGATTTTCTCATGATTTTACAAAAAAATTGTAATGTCCATTGTTAATATGAGAGTCTGCCGAACACGATCAACAATGTATTTCAAGAAAAATACGTTTAAAACTTCCACAGTGTACACACCCATCCATCCCTCTGTTCGCATCTGCCTTGACCAAGTACGCTAGTTTATTGCAGTTATAGTTGCTTTGTTGGCACCTGGGCCTGTGACAAGAGCATCTTACGCGTGATTAAATGAGATTTGGGTTTTAGGATTTTTTAATATAGTGCATATGTATGCAAGCCCCCAAATGAGGGAGCCTCAAGCTTCATAATATTTTCAAAATTATTAACACGTCTGATGTAGCCAAAAACTGTGTAGCTCAATAGAAGACTTCAGCATGCATTCAGTAAATTTTTTATTTTTAAAATGAATAATAAGCCACTCACTTTGAATGTTGTATATATTGCACTCAAGAAATGTATAGATGTATTGAAATACATTCAAAACCATTTAGGGGTTAACAAGTCATCTAGTTTGGAAGGCAAGTGGGCATGCTCTAAGGGGGGTACTCCCTAAAACCATCACTTTTGCTACTCTGCTTACTTATTATTATTAGACTAGTCAATTTTTCATATTTTCTAGTTGGCAAGTGAAAGGAGTTTTCAACACACCAAAAAACACGACATTTGGGCATTGTATGCAAAAGTTATGTAGGGTCAAAGTTTATTTGGTAGATGTTCTAAAATCATTTCTTCCACATAGGTATATATCGATTTTGGAAATGTACACTCATAGTGATAATGGCGTATATGTGTCATTGGCACATTTGGAGAACCCTCCTAGTACATATTTGAACTCAATTTTGTTGTTTTCACTAGTAGGAAATTTGACAGAATTTTGTTCATTTGGTTGCATTGTCCCAGTCATTGTTTTATTGATTTCAACAGAAATCAGTAAAATATTGACAAACTTCTGTTGAAATCAACAGAACAGTGACCGGGATAACCCAACCAAATCAACATAATTCTGTCAAAATTCTTGCGTTCTCTATTAGTGTTTGTCATCAATATTGATCTTGGATTCCAACAGAGAACACATTTGGAGAACCTTCCTAATACATATATGAACTCAATTTGTTGTTCTACATCAATATTGCTCTAGGATTCCCACAGAGAAAACTTGAATGTACAACAAGGACTTGGGACCGAGGGTGGAATTGACCTTAAAATTGACACTTTTAGAATTTCATGGATGGAGATATGGTATTTATTCTCTTAGCAAAAGAAATATTTAGTGTTCCACGAACTTGAAACACACTTTTGGATTATCATTGCCATGGCATAGGAAATTAGGCCAAAGTCACATTAGCATTCAAAAGAAGAAGATCAATTTTCCTTTATGATTGACAAAGAAAAACTAACTATATGTTTTAGATTTAATTGACCACCTATGTTGTATCTTCTTTATCAAAATTGAGTATACTAAAATGCATGTGAATATTCCTTGTTGTACTACAATGGAAGGCCATCCTTCTATAAAAGCAAGATTGTAAATGTCGTAAGCTTAAATGTGTGCAATAATCATAGGAATAATAGTGGGTTATTATGACTTAAGGACTAAGACACATTATCTATTTATTTTTCAAACCATAAACCAATTTTTTGCTTTATAAGGTGAATATTGGCTTTCATTAGTTGTTGTCGGGTCAAGTTCTCTAAATTCAATGAAAATTGTGAAGTTTGTTGAAATCCCTACTAAGAAATTATTCAAATTATTATTAGAGGAGAATTGAAGGCAAAAGAGGGTTGTTTTAGGGATGTTCCCCTTGCTATTTCCTATGTTATGAACCATCCACGGATGGTCAGAATATTTAAGTCTAAAAAAATATTACAAAACAAATATCTATATATCTATATATATTTAAAAAATTTAAAATATTGATTGATTAATTGTTTGATTAATATTATATGACCTGGCACTATCTCAACCATGTCAAACACTTGATGGGCAAGTTTCCACACTTTGGGAACTATGAGGAATTCATGGGCTTTTTAAGGCCGAAAATCCCTTCTAATGTGGTAGTTAAATAAAATATAAAAAGCCTATATTAAAAAATTACTATATTTTAACTCATAATTTCTACTTTCATATACAAATCTTTTTTGTCCTATATTGTATTAACTTATACTTTTACAATGGAATAGAATGCCATTAGATTTAGTCTTTTTTAAATTATTGTTCTATTTTTTCAAAGTCAAAATTTGAGAATATGCAATTAAAATAAAAGACACCAAAAATTTCTAAGCTCCAATGTATTTGAGGTCAATCTCCAAATATTTGACCAGCAATCGCTAGTTCCTAGTGCAGGGAACAACCCCGAAACAGTCTCCTGCGGGGCTGAAAAAACATCTAATGAAGGTTTCCAAGAAACATTGAAAACTTGAGGCTGAACTTCTTCTATCTAAGACATTGTTGACCAACACTACTTTTTTATTTACAAATAGTCCATTGATTATAATGATGGAGATTATTTTGTTTTTGCACAAGAGAAGCCTTGCAGTTCGTTGGAAATGAATATAATACGTAAGTTGCATGAGTGGAACTAACATATGATAAACTCTTTTAACATGTGGTCTACTGTTTTGACTAGGAAAAAATTTCACATGACAAATTATAAATAATGCTCTAAACGAATTAATAAGGGATGTTTGGGTTTCATTTTAAAGGCAAAAATATTATCCACCTTTTACATCTTTTGGAGAAAAAAAGGGGGCATACATCATATTAGCTTTATGAAAATATGATTCTTTTCAATCAAATGCCCATATCAAAATTTACAGCGCTTAATAGTTTACAAGAAACTTGGGTAGCATGCTAATAGATAGGGCAAGTACTCAAGCAAACTATTTTTTTATTAACTTTGAACACATATATCTAGCAATCTATGAAGTTGAATAGGTTGGATTTTTTCCATACATTTTTATGGTATTAAAGGTCATTAATTTTTGAAGAAGATTGAAAAAATAATTATTTCCCAATTTTCACCCAATGCATTCAAAAGAGAGTTTTAGAATAGTTTTAGAACCATCAGCTCAAATTTTAGTGTAAATTCATAAGATTTTTTTTTTGTTCCACTTAATTTAAATTAGTAAATATTTGTGTTGACTTTGCAGATTTTGATTCTTTCAAAAAATGAGTTCTTCCAGACAAAATTGAATCCATTCTCATATAGTTGTTTTTGGAAGGACATCCTTTCAATGCAAGATTTATTTGTGTATGTTAGATACCTCCAAATTATCTTTGAAAATTGGCATGGAAATAACTAACATGACTWCCTATCTAATGATATGAGTTGCTAGAGTTGGATATTGCCTTCTCCATAGAGATGAGTCAAACTATGCTAATCCTATTGGGCAAAACCTCTTTTTTTGTAGCTTTAGACATTATGATCTTGCAAAAAATATTATATGCTGGGTTCAAAGCTTTGCATTGTGAAGTATAAAGGCCCAATTCTAGGTCACAACTTTTATATATATATATATATATATATATATATATATATATATATATATATATATATAATATTGGGACAAGTCTCATTTCAATACAATGGCATTAAAAAGATTTAACCAAAATGCAAGGTTTTATTAAGGAGATACATGAAAGTCAATAAAAATAAAGGAATGAAAAAAAATGCAAATGAAAACGTGACACTTAGCCTTAATAAAGTAGACATCAAACATATGTCGTAAAATGGGTCAAAAAGTCAAAAATCTATTTGGGGGTTCTTTTGCATACAATGTGCAGAAATTTAGATAAAATCAGGCCACAATGATGCTTCATTTATAGTTATTCTTCTCATATTATATACAAAACAATACATGAGATTTGGAGCCTAATTTAGGACTYCATTTTGTTAGATGGAACTTTGAGTTCCAAGCCCCACTCCTTAATACCCAAACCTCCAAAAAGTATTGCCATTTTTGCATTTTAAGTGCACCATGCTCTAGCCTTTAGACTTAGTTTGAAGTCTCAAGTCTTGATTCTCAACTCTCCACCAATTACAATTTGAGAATTTSTCAGGACTTGGGACTTAGTACTCAAATGAAACCAATCTTTAATCAATTATATGTTTTTCATTAGCTTTTCACACCCAAAATAGAGAATCTTAATATGCAATTAAATGCTTCTGTCATCTTATCTAGAATTGCCTACACTCAACTCAAAGCCGACAAGACATTGTGTGGCATTGATGGGCACCTTTACACTACATCCCAAGTTCCAACTTTCTAAGTCCTTGTTCAAGGCCAAATTCCAACTAGTTCTTAAGTTGTAGAAGGTTATTTGATTATATAACAAATAAGTCCCCCCAAATAGTAAAATTTTCATTTTAAAGACACTCTTAGCATCAATTTGCATTAGATAGATGTAGAAAACAGTTCAACCTTCTAGGATGCTTTGTAAGGTGATTTTTTTTCCTGTTTATATTCAAAAAGATTGTTGGAACTTGGAAGGTACATTGCATTTCTATTTTGGTTAGATGCAATTTGACCTCCAAGTCCCACTTCTTTGGCGCCAAAATTCCCCAAAAGTGTTGTTATGTAAGCATTTTAGTGTGATGCAAGACTTGGAATGTAGAGTAAAGCTTCAAGTTCTAATTTCCAACTTTCCACCAATTAGATTTTAAAAATTTAGAGGGACTTAGGACATATGCTGAAAAATGTATGGGAAATTTTTAGAACTCTTCTAGCTAATTTTTCTTCTTACAAAATAATGAATTGTGTTTTTATTGGTTACCACTTGCATTTCCTTAATTACAAAAAATACTAGTTTATTTTTTGCAATGTCAAATTTTTGCTAGCCAATTTCCTCCAAATTGAAATGAACACCAATCAAATTCCTAGATTCCTTTAATGTAATAAAAAAACAATTCAAAATTAAAATTACTATTTATATTATATCTTTGGCATGAATTGAATCTAATAAAATCCTTTACCATTTGAAGGCCAAGGATCCTCTCAACTCATCCAATATGGCTTTAAAATAGAATTGAAAAGTTTGCATGAAATCGAAAGAATTTAGAAATAAAACTTTTCACCTTCTTCAAATGGGACTTTTGTTGCCTCTATAAAACACAACTTAAGATTGATATATAGATAAATTGATTGTAGAATAAGTGGTTATGGACATTGGGCCACAACACACAACTAAGCTTATCTAACCTTTGAAGGAAAAAAGATTCATTACTTGAAAATGACCAATTTACCTTGTTATGATTTGAAAGTTGTACTTCAATTATGGCCATATTCATTTCTTAGAACCAATAAATATGTGYGTAGTTCCAACCACATAATTTGAAAAAAACAAAATCATTGTACTATCTTCTCAAATTTTTGTCAACAAACGGGCCAAGAAAAATGTCATCCAATTTGGACCTCTTTGGTTTAGTTTTTAAGGGGTTAGAAGTTCTAGTTGGGATTCAAAGCATGATTCAAAGCATGATTCAAAGCACAAGCTTGAACAAAGTGTCACAACATGAATTGAATGCATTATTTACAAAAAATTGTTGATCCAAAGCCGTGGAATTGCACAAGCATTTTCAATTTGTCTTTTATCCTATTACTCAAATTCCTTAAAACCATTCAAGTTGATGAATCCCTTAGTTCAATAATCTATCCCACAAAGTTGATACATGAGTATGATCCTTGCCTTGCCCAAGTATTAGCTAGTGAATATTATCCCATGGCACATAAAATCCGCCAATTTTTGAAAGGAGGGGGCAAAATATTTTCCATTTTTGGGGGGCATTAATTCATTTACAACCCTACCAATTTTCTTCCAATTTTGCATCTTTTATTTTCAAAAAATGCAATTGATTTATTCCTACTTCCACGAGCTAATTTAAACCCGTGCAAAACCAACTAACCAAGTGTCTGTTCAGTGTACGCAAGAAATTTGAGGTAGTTCCTACAAAGTCATTTTAGGCTGGATTTTTATGAAATTTGGAAATAATGTGCAAATAAATACCTTTTTGTTGAAAATCTATTTTTTTTCCAATTGAGTGCCTGGATAAAAAATTATGCTACCCTACACTTGTGGGGAAGCCCAGGCAACTTTTGGCTAGCATGTGCGTAAATCCTCCTATAATTCTAAAATTTGGAAGGTATGTAACTTATGTGATACAAGATGCAAATGTCCAAAAAGATAACCATGTGTAGACTAAAAATCTCACTCTAGAAGGAGTTGTAGTTTGTTGAGCTTATCAAGCAAGGTTGTAAATAACTCTTTTTCCTATTTTCAAATGTTATAATCTTTCAATCTGTGCGGTCAAAGTTTCTAATTTTTTTTTCATATTCCAGAGAGGTCTATTACAAATTGTACAATTAAACTTTTATTTTTACTATATATATATTTTTTATATTTTTTATATTTTTAATTATTATTTTTCAGTCTTTTTCATTTTTTCTTGCTACCCTAAAAAGTTACAAATTTTGACAAATTTTGACCCAAAATGTATGTCGGTCCTTTAAGAATTTAACTAGCCGCTGATTTTTTCCAATCATTGGTGTGAAGTGCTCAAAAACGTCTTGAGCAACATTTGTTACACCAATAATAGATATAATCGTTCTTTCCTAATCCAACAATTGTTTGCCACTTCTTTTAAAATTTATTCTATTGAGGCTATGTTTCATGTAGAGAGAATTAAACCTTAAGTTTGATTTTATTGAGTAAACCAATTTCTAATGTACAAGGCAAGAGACTATAGCAATACTTGAGTTCAAACACATGAATATGCCTTTTATATTGGAATCTATACATAGCCTTTCAAATTAATCCTTAAAGAATGAACTGGTGACCATGAAAATCATCCATTTGATACCGTGGAAATCACTATTTTAAAATAATCCCAAAATACTCATACAAAGGACTTTAGAAGATCTCCCCTTTCCGCACAAAATTTTGAGGATAAATAATTGCACTTTTGTCCTACATAGATTGAATCTCTATCATCCGTTGGATGCAAAACGTCCGCCTTGACGTTTAGGGTTGACTTAGAGTTTAGTTGGTACGCAATGCTCAACACAATATCTATGATTTGCAAGGAAAATGTGGTGCAAGCAATGCCATAGCTATACTTCAAGATTGGATCATCACAAAGTTTAGAACCTACGGTTTGTCAACAATTATTTTGTGGCTATTGTTGTTTCATGAGTTCGCATGTGAATATACAATTTAGCACATCATTACAATGCATTATTTTACAATTTATTGCACTGTCACGATAGATTACTTGCAATTGAAAGTAATGCATCATAACAATGCAATAAATTGTAAAGTAATACATCGTAATGATGTGCTAAATTGTATATTAACGTGCAAACCCATGAAACAATGAGATGAATTGTTGACAAAGTGAAGGTTCTAAACTTTGTGATGATGTTTGCTTTGTTTTATTTTGTTATTTTATGTTGAAATCTCTCAGACTATGCATCCTCCGGTTGCATTCTTGGTACGGTCAGAAAGCCCTCGGTGAGGAGGGGTGCACGGGCTTTGTTTTGTGGTGTTCCGACTCATAGTGAGAAAGTTATTGAATTTCAAAGTTATTTTCAAAATTTGTCAAAAGTCAAAAAATCACAATATAATTTGTAATTGGGTACCATTGACAGTAGACAACATACTTTTAGGGCATGTTAATTCCAGGCTAAAGTGGACTTTAGCCTGGAATTAACATGCCCTAAAAGTATGTTGTCTACTGTCAATGGTACCCAATTACAAATTATATTGTGATTTTTTGACTTTTGACTTTTAAATTTAGAATTTCTAAAATTTCAAATTATGTATTTATAAATTTGTGAACTTTAAAATATTTAATACAAATATTACAAATAATTAAATATTGTCATAAACTATAATATAAATATGATATGTTAAATTAAATGTTAAAATTTTAAAATGTGTTATAAATTCTAATATTAAATTAATTGAATAAAAAATGTTTTTTTCTAGCAAGTGTTTTATATTATACTAAGCTAACAAGTAATACTAAGGTTCAACTCAAACTTAACTCCTAAAAGTCCAAGGATTTGGGTCAAAATACAAATGAATTATAAAATATAAGCTCTATAATTTTTTTGGAGTTTGCATCAAAACATGTTATCAATATATGAAGCATAAAATATAGAAACTATCTGTACAATTTCAAAACTAATTTTAGATTATTTTCAAATGAATTTTGAAGATATAATTTCAAAATTGATTAAAAAGTAAAATTCCTATTTTTAGCATTTGAAATTTTTTGATTGATCAAAATTGTGGCTTCTAATGATTTGTAAAAAAATGCATAAAATCTCTTGAATGATGTGTAAATAAAGATCATAACCGATGGACAATAGACTCATGAGCCTCATCCATATTAAATATGCGAAAAGACAAAAGAATGAATAATACAAACACTCTTAAAGCCTAGATAGCTCTAAAAGCAAGACTAACTGAAAGTTGATTCCCACAAAGTATAAGACTTCCCAAATAAGACTAAACTACATAAACTAAATAATGTGGTTTATCAAATTGCATCGATCTCACAAGGTGTTGCAGTAACATGTAACATTGATGAATATCAAAATATTTGTGATAATATGAAAATAGTATGAACTAGAGTGTACTACAAAATTAGTGCACCTTGCAAATTTTGCATAATTCTAGATTAAGTGCAAGTTAGTACTATTGGTTTGAGGCATATTAATTGAAATCCCACCAAGATGTGGGGCCTTGGGCCATTTTTATGGGCAAAAAATCATCCAGGTTGTAATCACCAAATACTAGCCAAGGAGGATTGCCCCCCTTACTTCCCCCTTATTGTCCTGTGTTACCCTTGGACAAGACACTAGATGTTTTTATTAGCCAGATGTGGTAAAATTTGCCAATTCTAGATTCTTTTTTGCAATCAAAGACCCCAAATTAGGTAGGAGAGGAGAAAAAATACAAAATTTACGCAACAAAAAGAAGGGGGCAATTTTTACATTTCCCCTTTGACAAAATAAGGGGGATAAATCCACCATGGCCTAAATATTGAAGGACGCTAAATCCATTGTACAAAGTAGACCACACAAGGTAACTTTTGGGTTTTGTAAAAACAAACAAACTATTTTGTGCCATATTTTCTTGTTTCTCTTCACCCCTCCTATCTAATTACATATATGAATTAAAAAATTTCAGATTTTATCATGTGTGGCAAATAAAAAATTCCTGTGTTTTCCCCGGAATAAATTCATCCTCCGTGGCCCACTTCGTCGGACGGGTTTAAGGTAAGAGGCTCTAAAATGGAGCGGGCATTTAGAACCGCCCATGTAGACTCTCCTGAAATGGACATGACATGGTCTTTAAATGGACCTTCTATAGTCATTGAATGGATTGATTAAAAAAACATTACTTATTGCAAGAGCCAATCATTCTCTTTGCTTTCCCCATTTCTCTCTAGAAGTTGCAAGTGAACAGTTTATGGAAGACCTAGGGTCATAAATAGGGACCTAAGACTAATCTTGTTTGAAAATTCATAAGTAATTCAAAAATGCTTCAAAAAATACGAAACCACTTGTGTTGCAATCATAATCAAATTCTCTTTGTCTGAAAAATAAGAAAAAAATATTTACATCAAAGGAAGTATATGAAAAAGGCTGATCAGCCCTTAGATGCTCCATTTCTGGACCTCCTACCTTACTCCCTGCCCCAAAATACCCGCCCTCTAGAAATAATTGTGCATACCCGGGTTGATGCCATCCCAAACATTTTGGTATCCGCCAGGTTCTTTCAATCGCCGGGTGCTCCGAAGCCAACGACATGGTGAGCGGCGACCTCCTCTTCAACTCGCTTGAAAGATATGTCTGCAATTTGAGGGTCTGTTTCGGAATTTGATGCCCCGGCATTGCATGCTTTTTGCAGGGTTTTGAGATCCTGTTTCGGAATCTAGTACACCGGCATTGCATGATTTCTGTAGGGTTTGAGGTATTCGGTAGTGTATTTGAGTTCCGAGTACTTGAGTTTTGAGTATTTGAGCTTCTGCTTACAATATTCGGGAGGCTACCGATGGGCGAGACTACGGAATTGGTGGGTTGAGGAAAACATAGCAGAGGATTCGGAGGAGGAAATTTTGTTTTTGTTTTTGTTTTTGCYCTTGACTCATCGGGAATGCCGAACTTGAGTGACGCACGGGAGTTGGTGCCGTTCGCGAGCCCCTCGTCTTCAGCTAAAGAAGATGGCATGGTGGTSCACACTGTGCATCATTCCATGGCTGGGAACCCTAGGGTGTTAGTTTCYTGGGGTCAGGGGAACACGCTGCGGTTGTCTTACTTGCCCGAGGTCAACAGCAATGGTGATGAGGATCAGGACATGGCGATGACGAACCCTAGTTTYCGTGACGACGAGGCTGGAAGTGGGAAAGTGGTGGAGGTCAAGCTGGAGAAAAAGGACGATCGCCCTCTTGCTGAGAAACGTGCCCTGGCATATTCGTCTGTGCAGGCATTTGCTTTTCTGCAGAGCCAGAAGCAGCAAATGCTGCATCATGACGGTGGACCGAGTCGAACTGTTTCCTCTGATTGGTATGTCATTTTCTCTTTTTGAATGGGAGAATATTAATGAAGTTCGATCATCAAACTGCAGGAGTACTGAGTTATCACTGCAATTTTATGTAGAGTGTGAAGTACTGAGAAGATTTAGCGAAAATAGGAATAAGATTAACAACTGAAGTAATTAAGAACCACACGATTGTGTTCAGACACGTGTTCAACAAATCTTTTCGTTATGTTGTACGTGTTGTATAACTATTTCTCGAAGKCAAGGGTTTTGGGAGGGTTTAAGGAGTACTACGAAGAATCTCATCGTGGGTAGATATTTTCAAATTTGCGCCTATGAAAATTCTTCTCATGACAAWTAGGTTTGACAACAGCATTTGAGGAGGAGCATTTGAGCTTTATGTGTATTGGTTTTGATCACCTTTTCGTTCCTTAGATACCGAAGCAGCTTCATTTGGATACCAAGCGCGTGCTTCGATTTTGCAAACCGTACACCTAGTCTTTGTGTTCTGCGCGTTCTTCCACCTTGGCTGGCTTGAGAATGGATTTGTCTCTTTAGTAGATGTTTGTAGAAAATCTATGAGTGTTAATCTTTAGTTCCAATCTACTTTGTGGAAATGGTGAAGGAAACTCTTTGTTTGCTTGGGTTCATGCTGTAGGTGGCAAACGGTGTTAGATTACAGCCAAACCATCAGTGGTACCCTTGGACCCACGTTTGGACCGCCGGGCTCTGCCACCGACTTTTCAGGTTTCTCTACAAAGGCAAGTTGATCTGCTAGTTTATATAACATGTACCCACTCGATTAATCCTCTGAGGCTAGGATTGATAAAATATTCCAAAAGCATTCGTACGTGAAATTTCTTCACTGGCAGGACAATTTTGGAAGACAGTTTCACATATTTGGACTTGTTTAGATATTATTTCGTCTGTGACTTCGTGGTTCAATAGTAATATTAGAGGATTAAAGATGCATTATCGGTTGTGCACTGTATGAGACGACCGTAACGTTTCAGAGGTTGATGAGGTTATTGTATAGCACGTGGATTGAGGCATTACGTTGATCATCTGTAATGAGTTGCTCCTAAAGTTTTGTTTCCTGCCTTTAGTCTCTCTGCTCAGCGATATATGAGGTGGATGTCGGTTGTCATTTGTTGGGTTGCGAATCTGATACAACAGGAGGTGCAAGAGARTAGCACGCCAACAACGGTTAAGGCCATTTGGGACCTGGTGGAAATATTCTATGTTGACAAAAACGCTGCATCTTGGCTGCCAGAGCGCTTGGTGRATTGGCTTGCTGTAAGTGATTTTGGAATGTGCTGCACTTTCATCTTTCTTTRTTGTTTTCRGGAACCAGAATAATATCCTTCTTTAGCTTGCAAAATTTCGTCAATTTTGCTAACTATCTTCGACAGTTATCTGGATGCAATGCAGGAGTGCACGGGAATAATTTGATTTCAGTAGACTTCTTGCGTTTGAGTCTGGGGCTTACTCTGTGCTAGGATATACAACGTTTTTATTGTCTGTTACATAATGCGGTTATTTTGCTGCAGAGTTATGATGTGGTGTTATCAAGTTCGACTTTATATTCAAAACTGACCAAGCTCCAACTGAAGTTGGTCAATCTGCGGGTAATGGTCATCACACTTTTATTTTAGTTAGTGTGATTTGTTAAATGTATAATTGGTCTCTTGAGAGTCTTTAGTCGCTTCCAGCTTTCTGGTCTTCATCTAAATGGCAGAGTTACCATGTTAAGGTCCAGTACTTTTGGTATTATATGTAACACTATTGCTGGATAGGTATTAAAGTGGTTGTTTGGTGTACTAGTTTCCAGAAGATGATGCAGATTACTGGGACGGGATAGCTTCTGCTCTTGCAGTGGGATGGCTTGACATCGTGGTTGGTATTTTGAGCTCCTCTTCTTCTGGTTTGATGGTGACAACTTTGAATTTCTTTATGTTCATCATCCTTCGTTCTACCAGATAAATAATCTCTTCCTCTGTCTTAGTTGCTTTGGGCGCCATGATTTTATATAATAATTGTATTCGAAGATGGGACGCAAGTTTAGTAGTGCGTTTGCGATTGTAAAGCCCTTATGGAAGGAAATGTTTAATACCTTATCCCACTTGTCTCTGTCCTCGACGAGTGTGATTTGTGTCGCTGAAAACCTTTAATGAATGCAGGTTAACCTACTCCGAATGCATGGGTCTTATCAGCACGACCAGATTGACAACCGCAATGTAAGCTCTGTTGGAATATGTGTAATTTCAGCCTTTTATGTTCCAATGATGTATAAGTGTGGTAGTTGTCCTTTGTATGTGGATTATGACTGGCTAATGCAAGAGCCTCTACCCTGTGCAGGTAGAGAATGGATTAGTTGAAACTGTGGCAGTGTTGATATCAAAGATGCCTCGCTTGCGACCAAGTTTACCCACAGGTGCTCCTGGACATGCTTTCAATTTCAAACCCGAATTTAGCAAGGCAAGTCACTGTCTTCGTTCTTATGAAATCCCTTCACCCTATTTTCTCGTGTTTTGCGTGCTGTGGTTAACTGTGGCACGATTTACTAAATATTATATTGGAAAATATGACGACAGGCATGGGAAAAGTGGCGCACTCAAGTGGCAAAACTGGATGGCAGCACGTATTGGGGAGAATGTAATCATCGTGACACTCTTCACGGTTTAAAGAAGCTTCTGAAGGTTCTACTTGGAAGTATAGAGGATCTGCTAATGGCTACCTCTCACTGGATGGAGCTTCTAGTTGCTCATCTGCTTCACGTTCAGCCATTTTCCAAGGTACTTTTAGGTTGTCTGCGTGTAAGTCGGTCTTTATTTCAATTTTTAAGAGTTTCATCATCTAACACTTTTTGAGTTGGCAATTTCCATCTGTTGTTGATGGTTTCATTACAGAAAATTTAGAGTTSATGTGCCCAGCTTGCTGGTTAAGATCACTTACGTGCAGTCCCATGGCCATGGCTACTGGGGATCCTACAACTTGGAGGATGAGATCTGATGCTCATGGTGCCGTAACACATATCCTTTGAAGAGGAGTGTGTTCGAGATCACTACTCTGGATATGTGCAAAAATATGTCATGTGAAGGGTGCAAAGCAGATGCTTCGTAACTGGCCAGTATTGGCCTAAATACAAGATGATTGGTAGGAGAAGATGCAGGTGAGAGTTATGCATTTTGAGTTCTGAAGTTGCAGTGATGTCTATTTCATCTGGGATGTATGGTAGAGGGACCCATTACTAACGGGTGCCCCATCACCAATCAATAGGGTGTTGTGTTTCCGATCAAGGCTGGAACAAATTTCCATTTTCTCCTTGGAATGCGTGTTTTTTATTTTTTTAAGGTTTGGACCAGTAAGTTAATGACACATAAGTGAGCAAGAACGTAGGAAGCAATGAGTGGGAAAGTAGTTCTTGAATGATCGGAATTGGATGACTCCAAGTGCTAATCATGGGTCAAGCCCTACTTTGGCCTTTCAAAATTCATAGTAATTTCATTGTAAGAGATAAAATTACTAAAGTTTTTGCAACTTCCATCATTTCAATCATGTCCATAATTGCTTATTTGATCAGTTATTGGTCCCTCTACCATAGCTCTTGTTCTCTTGATACTTGTCACCTGAGAACACAAAGGAGGATTAAGGTAGGAGCACCCAATGGCGTCCATGCACCTAATGGCGTTAGTTTCTACACATGATAGTCATTTCAGATGATGAATGTACATAGATTGTAGATAGTTTTTTTTTGACCCAAATGATAAGCTATCTACAATCTACTTGTACTTATGTTCTAAAATCAATACCTTACATAGAAACTTACGCCATTAGGTGCACATACCATTGGGTGCTCCTACTTCAGCACAATTTATTGTTGTTGTGACCGGTAGCAATTCATCAGGTCCTCCAATCTCCAACGCACACAACGCAGGCAACCGAAGTTTCAACAGCTCCAGAGGTTTCAACGCAGGTCATTCAGGTTTCAAAGATTCCATGAATTATTTCCCAGGTATATGGCAATATATTGAATTATTGATGGTTATATTGAACTACCGGATGTGCAGGTCAGTTTCGTAAGTAAGTCAGGAAAATTTGGAAAATGTCTAAATAAAAAAGTTTATTTACAACTATCTCTAAAAATCTGAAAAAATTATTCTTGAGAAAATTTAGAGAAAGGAACACACCAATGAACGGGAAGTACCGGCATCTAGTTACGACCTAGCCGAATTTTTTTGAAGATTTCCGAATGGCTTAGAAATGTTTAGGATGGAGTACTGAAAAAGAAAATGGTGTTTTCGGAAATGGGCCAAGTAGAAAAATAAATCCTAGGCAATTTGGCCGCCCGTGCTAGTGATATGTAGGAAAATGACCGGTATAAAACTCTTTTTCCCGGCGGGCTGCCGACTAGTCATATACTTCTTAGGAAATTTTTATAATGCATACATACTATATGTGTAAGGCAATTTTCTATAACACCATAAGATACTTTGTGAGAAACATCAACTATGAATGACTTTACTGTAAAATAGTAAAAGTATGGCTTAATGTGACAGCCTAACAGTGATATAGTGAGACACTGAGGCTTGACAATTAGGACTAAGGAGCTGTTGATGTGAAACCAGCCGTCAAATTTTGGCCATTTCGGCGCTTGAATGGATCAGCAACCACTTTGAGCGAGGCACTTGTCAATTTTTTTCCCCTCTCTCAGAGTCTCACTATCTAAGGCTCTCAGCCTTGTTCTCAGAGTCTCAGCTCTCAGGTTGGATTGTTGGGGATTTTTGCTTGGGAGTTGGGAGTTAGCAGTTGTGGAATTGGATTTTGTTCAATGTGTTTCAAGTGCGACTTAAGAATGTGCTTTCAGAGTGCAGAATTTGATCAAAACGCGAGTGCAAAACAGGTTGGGCAGTAAAAACTTGGAAGCCATGATGCGAATTGCTTTAGAGGGACCAGATGAGGAGATTGATCATGTTCTTGCTGATGTTTTCTTTCTCCGGAAAAACGATAGTAAGTAAAGTTTTTTTTACTCTAACCCCTCTTCGTATTTGAATGGTGCAGATGGTAGTAGTGCATCGTTTTCGTCTGGGGCACTTGATACTGATGGTAGTGCTACTGAAATTGCATGACTTCTTATACTAATTGTACTAACTAGCCTCCGGAAAATACTTGGACCCTCCTTTGGATCCTTGTATTTTCCAAAGGCTACATCTTTGGCCCTAGTTTGGTAGGGGCTTGGCCAAATTCAACTCCTACCAAAGATACTGAAAATTCCAAACAAAAAAAAATTGGAAGTGGAGTGAAAACTCTCCCACGGAAACCAAAAACCGGCTCTATTTTCCACATTTTGGAAAATGGCCAAGTGAAAAACTTTAGATACGGCAAATTGCCGAATGGAATTTCAAAATGGAGGATTCATCCAAAAAAAAAAAAACTTTTTAGGCTGCATCCAAGTGAAATTGAAAAAAGCCGAGCCAACTTCCACTTTCAAGGAAATAGTCCATTTATTCAAAAAATACTTCCTGGACTGTGGAACACACTTACACGTGAATAGAAAGAATCAATCCAAAATTAGGAGACAATGTTGAAAAGCAAAAAATTCCTATCCGCTTGCCAAATTGTTAAACTGTGAAAAGTCCAAATCTGACCTATGCATACAGTAAGTGGCACATTCAAAAAAATTCTTCTAATTCTTCTTTACTTGGGTGATGCACCCCAATATTAATGTAATACATTTGCCCCAATATGTTTTATAGGGTGGTAGATGAGGCTTGCCCCTTAAAGCACTATATATAAGGCATCGAGAATCTCTACTCATAATATGTACAAATGAATGTCAACTTTGTGGAAGGATGCAATGGAATTTCTTTGCAATCAACTCATGGATTAGAAGTACTCAAAATATCAAGCATACCAAAGCCCTTTAGAAAATTGAGAGTTTAGGTTCTAGGTGAGATTGCATTCATATACATCAAAATACATCATATTGTTTATAAACACCCACAAAACATCCTTTTGAGGGAAAATTAGGGATGATCTAGGCTTATATAGTATCCATAAGGGTGATGAGAACCACTTGTCAACCACATACCTAATTTTGATGCAAATTTTTTGATGAAGGTAGTGAAAGCATCTCACCTAGATTCATGCCTATTATATGACCCCTCTAAATATGGGAGCCTATGGTTGATTTTGGATGCACAAATGATTAGCACTAAATTTTTTTTTAATTGATTCAAGCTAAGAGGCTATAAAATTTTGTTTCATTTGCCAATGAGTTCCAACAAAAATAAAGATAAACAACAATAGGATCCATGCTTAAATGTTTAATTGGATGATATTTGGTGTAGTAACCTTAAAATTCCACTGTAGTGAGGTATTTCTTGATGGCAATGTTAGCAGCCTTTAGAGTGGTCATATCCTTACAAAATGCTATTCGAATGTATCGTGTTGTATAATTCTCACCACACCTCATCGGTACTCCACTAACATATCCTTGGTCTATTGAAATTTTACCTCCAATCTTAGGAGACTCCTCCTTGAATTGTGCATTAGCCTCAAGCACTTGGTGAAAGAATCCACGGCCTGGTACTACAGCAACACCAGCTCCTTGAATGAGCTTGGTTACATAGTCCACCTAAAACCACACTTCCCATTAAAATAATCTTCTCACAAAATAACCTGCAATTGCAAAATAATGTTCTCAACTTCCCTAGATGTTGTGAATGACAAATATCTATGCCTAGCTTATCACATTCAACGACTACTTTCATTCAAAGGAAGTATATTTGGCATTGCTTTAGGTTTACCTATCTAATAGTATTATATGTAGCACCAATGAGTATTCTCTTGCATTCTAGAACGCCCAAATTATGTCCATGCTTTCTCATTGATTATAAAATAAATTAAAGAATTTGAATACATTAAATAGTAAATCCTTGTGAACTTCACGAACAAGCATAGAACATATATTTGTGATGAATTACTATCAAAGCTAAAATGCTTTAAAACCGAATTGAAAAAGATGTATGAAGATTATTTCAAGTTCAATTGTATGGATAAGTTCTTAATATCTTTATTATATCAACTTCAATAAAATTGTGGAAGTCATGCATTATAGCAGAACTTAAGTTTTATCCCAGACCTAGTAGGCATTTAGGGACTAAGAAACAAACAATGAGGGAGACTGCAGTCAAAAGCTCTTACATCGCTCAGAGGGTACGTTTGTGGAAGTTCAGCAAAGACGAAGAAGGAGCCTTCTGGTTTAAGGAAGTTGGAAAAACCAGCTTGGAAAAGYATSTCACAAAYATAGTCTCGTCTCACTTCGTACTCCTGGTCTCATCCAAAAATCACCAAAATAACACTGAGCTCCAGTTAGTTCATACGACTAAACTTACATTTGGGTCAGGCGGTAAGAAAATCTGCAGCATGAAACAAGTCYGAAGGATGTGTCCCATTCCGGGTCACTCAAGAGCAATTCTTCGTCCTTGAAAAGCTGAAATATGTGCAATCCATATGCCACGAAAACAAACCTGCTTTAATTGGGTGAAGAAGCTCGGTGTGCTTCGGAGTGCTACAAGRGCTGCCTCTTGAAATGGAGCTGGGGCTGAATCTGTCATTTTTACGTGGATGTTTGCAATGGCAGCACTTATGGTTGCAGGTGCTATTGCCCACCCAATACGCCATCCTGCACAAAACAGRAGATATAAAATCAAAGGCACACTAAGGTGGAGGATAGTAAGCCGCCAATGACCTGACCCTGTCTGCTGTACTGGGTACCCACTTGGTGACCCCAGTGACCAACAGCAAATCATATGTCCATAAACTTGTTGGACTGACCCCTTTTAACAGCAGCAACTTGGTCAATATTCTGGTTCCTAATTGGTCAATAATTTGGTACCAACAACTCATTAATTCATACATTCGTTGGACTTTATAGCAAGCATGACTTGGCTAAATGTCTATGGCCACTAATCTTTGAAAAGAAATGGGCTTGTGTACTCACTAAGAGTGATTTACAGCCTCCCACTTTGAAATTGCACAAGAGMTTCACTCAGGTAGACAAAAGATTGATCTCAACAGGTTTGACTCTTGTATGCAATGTAATCTCTCCAAAACTCACTACTGATCTCCCCAAAAACCACTCGTACATATTGGTTAGAACGCCTTTCTGTGACGCAAAGAGTATCCTTAACTTAAAACCAGAGCATTATAGAACACAAGGAGGATCACACACACCCCTCAGACTTCATCGGGACTAATCAAAAGCTAGTACCTGGTGAATGAGAGCATCTAGGAAGAGCCACGCACCAGTGACACTGAAAGTCTTGGACAAAGAAGATGTAACAATAGTWCGTTCTTGCATGCCTGACAATGATGCTATACTCACATGTTYACGTCCATCGAATATAATGTGTTCATACACCTGCAAATAGAAATATCAACTCAAAAATKAGGTCAAAACGTTTCAACACTAGCTGCAAGAAGTCATGCTGTGGCGAAATAAAAAGGGTTGCTACCTGTTCCAGGTTGGAATTCATTCTACATACCTCATCAGTTATGACCAGGCAGTTATACTTGCAACATAAATTTGCTATGTCAGCAAGCTCGCTGGTGTCGAACACTTTCCCGGTGGGATTGTGAGGACTGTCACAAGTCAAGAACACAAGGATAGTGAGTCAAGCTATCATATTTTCCTCACTTAGAGCATGATAAATAGATTTGTTTGGAGTCTTCCAATCTTCGTGGTAGAATATCAAATTAGACAGAACGAATAGGAAACGTGCCTCTTTAATCTACGTATTACCTGTTGATTACAATAGCTTTTGTCTTTGGGCCAAAGGCACTCTCCAGCTTTTCAAGATCCAAACTCCAGTGGGGTGGACTCAAAGGGACGTATCTCTAGAGTTACCACGTAACCACATTTAGTAGGAGATTCTTTTACGTTGCTCCAAAAATGAAAAGCATATCAATTTAGCGGAACTACAAATTGAGCCAGACAATTAGATAAGCAAGAAAAAATTAAACTTTGTTGTCTGCAAGATGAAGTACTTGAAGATGCTCCACATGCACCAAAGAGCTCACTTACAGGAGTCCCTCCGGCAAGTATGATGCATGACTGATATGTTTCGTAGACGGGGTCCAGAAGGATGACCTCATCCCCCTCCTCCACCACTGCCACAACCAGAAAACACAGTGGGTGGCACTCTCATGAAACAATGCCTGACGTTGAAACTGAAACCGAATAAGGACCACTGTAGATTGCATAGGTCGAAGCAACAAGCTTAGAATTTGAACCAATGTCGAAAGCAAGTAAGGGTTGAGATAACAAGATTAAAAYAATCAATTGAATGTATGACTCCTTATGACGCATTCGAGGAAATAAGTGTCCAATCATACGTAGCTTGAAACCAAGTTACCTCAAATACTTTTAGCGTGCCACTTTTGGAGCCATGGAAGCACCACCTCTTTATGTGACTTGGACTAGAGTAAAGTTGACATTGAACAAATTAAGAATGATCTTTGCACCACTCAAGATTTAGGATATCTCTTATCTCAAGCTTGTTGCTTCGACCAGTGCAATCTTAACAGAAGGGTAAGGCTCAGGGCTAGAAATACCAGAGAGCATTGTGGCTGCCATTGCTTCAGACTGGCCGCAAGTGAGAGTGATCTGCGCGGATGCGTCCACTCTCACACCGTGTGACCTCTCAAACGCCGCTGCCACTTCTTCACACACGCCCTGCACATGTCTGCGAAACTAGGTCACGTATTGGAGGGAACACAATGTTGGCTTCTACGTGAGATGCAAACACTCAAAATCTCTTTGTTTATGACCTCTCTGAAATGACATTCTAGAATATTCTGCACATTTGCCACACTAGCATTGACTCTAGCACATTTGACACGCATTCAAACTGTGTCATTGTGAAAATTTTGGGACCCCAGGATGGAAGATTGAAGCATTTTTTAGTATAAACCTAAACCCCTAGAATAACATATGGGAATCGGCAAGCAGGAGTACTTACCGATATTGGTTGAAGTCGCTCCGGATTGCAGCAATAGCAGCCTCCTTGACTTCGGGTGGAGCTGGAAAATCAGGAAACCCTGTTGCCCATAGAAGAACRCACTTCATCAGAAKAATTTCTTTACACAACGTCARCTGCTCAAGATTCTCSCTCAACCCAAGAAACGAAATAATTTCAGGTACGTGTCGTYGAATCCAAGAAAAGGAGACGTTACATATTTCCAATTTGAGTTTGCAATCTRTAAAGACTCTCCGACTGTGGATAGCTATTTGCACTTGTATGTTAATAACCACACAAACCTTCTTCTGGCAATTTCAATCTCTGAAAATAGAMAAATACCGAACCCTACTCARGTGAATGCAAACCATTTGAACGGGAAACCAACGGAGAGAGTGAAAGTGTAAACTCGTTGAAATGCACCCACCTTCGGCGAGATTGATAGCATTGCAACGTTGYGCAAGAAGCGACAGCTGCTGGATTGGGGAAGGAGTGAAAGCCTGCGTACGCTTCGCAAGGAACGTCTGATGCTCCGCCATCGCCACCAAAATTTTCAACAATTGGAAGCGCAAAGAGCAACAAACGACGGAGAGTAAGTGAAGACGTGTCAAAAGAAACCGAAAAATACTGAGAACAAGAGACAAAGAATCATTTGAATGGATGCACAGCGATGAAAGTACCCCCAAGTACAACTAACAAACAAACAAGCACGATTCCAAGATGGGCAGGGACTGACATATGGAAAAAGTTGCGCCTGCCCAGATTGGTGGTACTGTAACCACCATCATGGCTCTCATCTCCCATGTCCATCGAGTCCTTTACATGCTCACAACTGGAGCCCAGGGTCCCACACCTTCACGGCATGCCACAAAGTTTTCATCGACTTGCTCGTTAAACAGAGATTGAATCGCGTCACTGATCCAATTTTTTTGGTGTGCAAGGGAAGCTGTATGTGGAGCATTGAAAGCATATTGATTCGTTACATTTCGGCAAAGTAGAAGCCACAGTGTGCGAGAATTCTTGATTGCAGGGCTGTGACACAGATACTTCTTTTCTTTCCTTTTTTRGCACAAATGCAAAGAAAATTCCATTGCAGACGTTGATCCTTTCAGCTGGGTTGTTCATGAACCGGGCGGTTGTTATCAAGCATTTGCAAGACGTGCGAGAGCAGGTGGTCAAGATCGGTCGAGCCCGCCACGGCAGCGTTGGCATCAACGCCATGGATCTTAAGAAAGTTCTGGACCAAACGGTCCGAGAATTGTAAGCACTGGGGTGGCAATTGTGAACGTAKTCATTTCTTTGAACTCAAATTGGTTGTGTCCTGGTTGCCTTTTCTGTGCAAATGTTGAACTTGTGTGCTCCAGAGCATCTCCGTAACAAGGGGTTGATGACGTGGGGATGATGGATGTCCATGGCATTAGGAAGAGGGAAGTGAACAAGAAGGTGCTCAAGGTGCCCGAAATCGAGATCAAAGTAAGTCGGCCCTCTTGCGAATTTGCTGGCTTTTGTTGAAGAAATGACTGCTTCTGTCAATGCTGAGCGTGTCAGTGCTTGTGGAGAGGTGCATAGATCATGGGCGGGCATTGATTGCTGGAAATTCTGATTCTCTGCAGAGACGAATCTTTCTCYCTTGCTATTATTAACTGATGTTTCGTCTTCTATTCCTAGCATATTCATCGTCTTTGACCTGAAAACGGGAAACATTCCTTGGGCCGCTTTAGGTTTGCGAGGCCACGAGCAACGAACCCTGGGGTCCGCACGGCTCAATTATGGGCGACATTGCACAAGCCACCCGGAACTTGTAAGTTTAATGTTCACSACTGGCACGAAATCTTTTGGGTCCTTGCTTATTATGATTTCGGTATGTCATAAATGCGAAGCAAGTATCGCGACTCGATTCCTGTGGGGGTCATGCAGACAGGAGTATCACCTGATTATGGGGGTTTTGTGGAAGCGATTGCATGATTCCGGGAAGAATTGGCGTCACGTCTACAAGGTGGGTGCCCAAGAGCCCTGATCATCTTTTTTTTGCTTGGGGTTTATCCCTCATCATCAATTTTCTACCCTTGTCAATTATGCCGGATTCTTTAGGTTTCTTTAGCGACCATAAATGCGGACCAAGGCCAATGTGATACTCTCAACCCTCTTTATTTTGGCCTTCCCTAAAATGACATTTTAGATCATCATGCAAGCTTGCCACACTATTGTTGACTCTAGCAAATTTGTTCCTCATTCAAACTGCGTCATAATGAAAAATTTGGGACCACTGTGGCAAAAAAGAGGTTTGAGTGTACCACGTATGAAAATGGCAGAATCTTCATCCTATGTAGCATACTGCACACCTTAGGTGAGACTTTGTTTCTTTGATTTTGGTACCTTCTACGCAAAATGGCTCCTCAAGGACTGATGGTGCTTGCCAGTCGCTAACAGTGATGGAGTACCTCATTGCCAATGGAGTGGAGCGCGTCGTTGACGAGCTTCGGGAGCAGGCTTACCAAATCCAGGTGGGCAGGCTATGAATGACGATCTGCTTCAGATTCAAACAAAGATTGTCTTTCGTATGTTGCATAATCTTTTCTTACATATCTCTGGTGATGGCAGGCATTGCTAGACTTTGAGTACATCGAGCCCAATGGCAAAGACCAGGGAATCAATGTGCAAAAAAAGGCGCAGAGCATTTTGGCGCTCATCAATGACCGTGGCAAGATTCGGGAACTTCGGCAGAAGGCCGCTGCCAACCGAGACAAGTAAGTGTGAACGTCAGAAACTATGGTAGCCTTTCTTTACAGGACAACGTATGGTGACGGTTTGTGGAAAACATACCATGTAGCAATGGAAAGCTCAAAGTTTGAATCTCCGTAATAGCTGTGCAGGTACCGAGGCCTCTCGAGTACGGGGATAACCTTCAAGTCAAGCTCCTATTTAAGCACAAGCGGAAGCTGCGATGAAGAGCAGTACGGTGGGGGCTCAAGTATGAAAGCACCGAAGGACGATGTCGACGGCAAGGACCTCGAATGCCGTCCACAGCGAGATGAGTCCAATAGGTCAGAATACTCATGTAGGATGTGATCGCAATTGCAAGCATTCCAGAAGTTCAATTATCAAAATTTGTTCGTAAGCAAATTATATTTTTCGATTACGAATTGCAAAGGTGAGATCGACCATAGTTTCTGTGAGATTTACGGCTCTTACATCCAAGTACTGATAGAAAAAATAAATGTTCAATGGCAATCACACACAACCTGCTATATCTTAAATTGTTGAATGGACAGACGGTCTTGATGTTAGCTTGGGCTAAGATTCTAATTCTGGGTTTATATATGAACCATTCGCCAGGGATGACTGCAGTTGCGGTGAGCGGGAGCACAAAGAGTGTTGTGCTTCATCGAAAGGAGGTGATCCCAACAGCGACAAAGGCTCTTCGACGGAGGGAGAGAGTCATGACACCGACGAGTATCGCCAGTACTCCAGGTAGCTCTGAGTTGTACCCTATGGACTTCGGCAACCTTGTAGCAGAGTCTATTGATATATTATGCATTTCTGTGACTTGGTTTTCTCTYCGACTGCTCAATAGATTTGAGTATGCCTTACAGACGGCCTGTATATATTATACTTCTCACTGCATTCGTTGCAGCATTCTGTTCGGCAACCCTATTAGCCTTCACAATGTTTTGATGTAATTTGTAAAGTTTCTTTGAGTGATCATCTGATGTACTTATCTCTGACAGGGCACCTGGCAATCGGGGAGTGGTGGCAGCTGTAACGCGTGCACTTTCTCAGTCAGGTTCAGGACCCACACCTAAGCGCAGGGATCTCTTCTTCACCATCAATCCTGCTGATGAGAACATCGACGATGACTTCGATCCGCGCGGGACTTCAAAGTGTTCAGGTCCTTCGAGCCCCTCTTACCCTTGTATTGAATAACTTTTATGGTCRTATTGATTGAAATGGCTTGGTTGGAGCGCCAAAATTCGGGCTCAGAGCAATGAWAACTAGGACCACTAAAGATCTGATCAAGGTTACAGTCGAGCTACCAAGACTGCGCCTAGTTCTCTGAAATCCGCTATTTATTGAAGTGGCGCTTGTACCTGTAGTTCAGATTTCCTTATCTGACAAACCTATCTACTGCAGCACTTTAATTGACATCCTAGGACTAAGTTGTTACTWCTGTACTAATTAAGAACTGTGTTAAGATGCTCATTAAAACGATGTTCAGTTGTTACTTGTCAACATGTTCATCTGCAATTCCTTAGTTGTCAAGACTTAAGAGTCAAGATTTATTAAGAACTGAAAATATATGATCGATTTTTTTCGAGCCGTGCCACTGGTGCTGAAACATGTGAGTTATCTGGGTTGGGATTGGATACAATTGTAGTGCCAGTGGCAAAGGATGAGTTCAGCGTTCAGAGTCGAAATGCCTTGGARGACTTATTTGCAGATGTCGAGTTCCAAACATCTTATCCTCCTATTTCTTCAACAGCTARTAACATTGTGAGTACAACYTCAACGAATACAAGTTCCGGTCTGAATGCAYTTACACATGTAGAATAATCCTTTGTATTAATTTCTAACCTAACACTTCTGTGATTCACTTGATCRACTGAGTTAGGCATGYTCTTCTTCAGATTTTAATTGCTAAGCTGGTTGCATTCTCCTTTGCAGGTATTAGACCAGGACTATCTCCAAACGTTTACTCAGGCTTCCAAACTGAACTGTATTCCACAGCCACCACCCCCATTCAACAGTAGCACGAAAGTGGAGTTTCAACCTTTCAGCCAAACCCTTCCTGACAATTGCAAGAGCCTTATTGAAGGGCCTTCATTCGACAGTTTCAACCCTTCCTTTGCATCATTCGACGAGTCTCCAAATTTAATCACTCAGGGAGGACTTCCCAATGGAGGACTTCATTCCAACTCGAATAATTTCAGTGCTCGTGAACAGTTTAAAGTGGGGTCGAGTACTCTGGGGAGCCCCTCGAMAGCGGCAGATTTATTCGGCTCCTTCAACCCTTTCTCTACTAAAGATCAAGGCACAGAACCAGGGAATAATAGAGCCCAGCAGCAACAGAAGCTGCCGCATAAGAACCCCTTCTTGTCCACCACCTCTTCTTCAGCTTTCTGGGACGACCCCCTCATTACCAGTCTCGTGGACCTTTCAATTGGTACAGTCATTTCGAACTCCATATATGTCTCATATTAGTATAATATAATCAGAACTGAAGATTGCAAGATTTCATGCTATTTATGAGTTGTGCTGAAACTCGCACAGTACGGACAGAGGGATTCGGGTGAATGATTCGATTCTCAGTTAATTATTGTATTATTAAAATATTTATCGTAAAGCCTTGGATTTGATATGATCTGATAGTCTCCTTGACTGATTATTTATTGAAGCCGATCTGATGGAGTGCAGGTCCGAAGCAAGACCAGATGGCAGCCATGGCGCCACTTCGCATGATGAACGAGATCAGCGTAAACATGGCTCCGTCTACTTCTGCTGTCTCCAGGACCAACAGTTTGCCGGTTGGTGCACCCACGTTGAGCATGGCWAGGCACATGAATAGCAGTATCAGCCTAGGTAAAACTCCCTCCACGGGTTATCACACAAGTTTTAAGTTATAGCCTTCAATGTACATCAATGATTGAAGCCACTTTCGTGTAATTTTGTACTGTCTTCATGTTTACGTCACTGATATGTCCTTGCAATGCAYACCCCATCACRTTTGCAGGGAGATCAGTAAGCGATCTACCGAAATGAAGTTGATGAACCTGAATCAAATATTGAGTGGTAATATGARACWTGCCGRTCTCACATCACCGATTCAMTTGACYCTCAGGTGCTCACTCGGTCACACCTGCATGCCTTCGCAACTGTAGCTGTTAAATTCAAAGGTGCATGTAATAGTTACGTTTTCTTTCTCTTTTTATCCTGAGCAACAAATGAGATCGGTGCACCTGAACCATGTGACGGCGAAGTCCCAGCCCGGGGAGTACACGAGATCAATTCTTCAAGTCTCTCATGGTGGCATCAGTGGTACTGTCGTCCTGGTCTGGAAGAATTCTCACCCRAACTCTTAACAAAAACGTAAAATWAATWAATWAATTCGCCTTCTGGCATTAACTATTGAAAAAAGCAGTACGTCACTTCCTCAACTACTATTTCCACCCCTGCTCGGATACTGCTGTTTATTTYCCGACATTCTCTTTTGGTATTCGTATTTAATTCATGTTCATGCAGCTTGTTGAATTAGTAATTTGGGGCGATTGACCATTTCTGATGATTCTCTCAGGAGGAACTACTGTAGATTTTATGAACCGACATGCAGGGTCCACAGGGTAAACACAACCGACCTCTCCTTAATACRGGCCGACTGCACAGATGGCATGATTTTCGCTTCTTGGTTTCTTTTGTTTGAATGTTGATTTCCATCGCAAGTGACAAGAATGCTGACTTTCGGAGCTAGCTTCAGCCGATCGATGCGTCCACCTGATAAAACAAATTAAACTGGTCCGTGGTTGAATATTCGTCTTACTGACCTCGGGCTGGGCAAAAATCTGATTAGAACTCCCAAGCCCATGATACACTTATGGTAGATTATTTCTTCGCTTGATTAAAGCTTTTTAAGGCTTTCAGTTTACTTGTTAGCCTAATAAGCATGAGTGTTGGTTTCATTGTCAGGTGTATCTGACGACCTTGTCACTGACTGAAGAACTCTTTGTATCATATCCATGATTTCGGGATCCAWAACCCAAGCTGATTCGATCAAGCTACACTTCCTCCTGTACTGAGACAGTGAAGAAATTAAAGGACCGTCTAGCTACTGTAGCTAGCTCCACAAAAGCTTGCTTTGGCAGGATAGAGAAAACCGTCACCACGATCTGAGGCGGCTTTTTCATTTGGTCGCATGCTACAGCAAGTTGTCGGATGCTACAAACAAGAGCTTCCTACTGTAGCAGACAACTTCAAATTAATGGGGATCGGTGCCGCAATCTCATCCTCACTTGCAAGAGAGATTATCGGCGCGTACTGCGCATATGCGCGGTGTGTAAGAAACTGAGGGTGAGGCTAGACTACTGTAGTGGTATTCAGTTTCCCAGGTGGACGTTTCCCAGCCGGTTCCTAATGTGCTGATTTCCTAGCTTGCAAGCATTTTCAACGATCACCGTCACCTCTGATTTTTCTTACTGGGAATCGGTGCAAATACAAAATATTTTCCAGAAAATTATGTCAAGCAGCGACTGGTTGTCAGCAAGGCTTTTGCATGAGAAGTTCCGTGCTACAAGCTAACTTACAGCTCGTAACAGAGGGGCGTCTCACGATCATTCGAACGCCGAGGTACCGTACTGTATCAATTGATCTATGAAGTTGAATTTGTGGGTAATTTTCAGTTATTCAAAATTCCTTGTATCTCACGACTGATTGCACGACTGATGAAACTCTCAGCAGGTGAAGGCGCAGATTGTTCCTTGATGGTGTCTTAGAATTGAACTGCATGTAATTATAAATGTGTTAACGTAACTTTATCCGAACTCGGAACTTGTATATATCCGAACTTGTCACTCCAGTGAATTCATGCATGCATCTATGCAGGGTCAACTCKAATTGCAGGTTCAGTCTGAGATATGTTTTCTGTACGTACTGCATATGATGGTCCGTGGTTCTAATTTCCTTCTGACACTGCTTTCCAAGAGGTTCTTCAGCTGCGACTCGTGGTCCTGTACTGTACGTTTTACGTTCTGCTGCGAGAAATTTATTTTAGCATAAAGATTCCATAACTATCTTGCCAAATAAAATTCCTCATAACTTTCATCTCATTAATCAAAATGGAATGATTCAAAGCTTTCCATGTATGTATAAATCTAAAAAACCAATTTCAAATTTTTATTTCTTAAAAGAGTGATTTTTTCATAATGTTTTTGACCTATCCAAGCTGCCGAGAGATCAAAGAAAAGAACATGTCATGCAATAACTTTTTAATCATGCAATCAAAAGTTATAAATATTGTTGGGCCTTAAAGCTACTCCTTGAGCACATATTTTGTAAAAATATCAAAGAAAAATAAATAAAATCTCCATTCATAGTGAGCTCCCCCATAACTCTATGTGCCAAAAACACAATTTGGTCGTTCAACTCCTGAGCGCCCAGCCCATGTTCAAAGAAATCCAAACTTGTATGTACTCATTCCAATTAAACTATCATTGAAGAAAATGTTTACATTAATTGACCGTACCGATTGGTACTAGAGACATGTCCGGAGATACAAGAAAAGGGACGCGTCCTTTGACCCTACCATTGAAAAGATTACAAGGATCAAACAAGGACATCTTTGAGAAATGGAGAAGCCATATTTTGGCCCATGGGGCACTCAAGGGTTAAGGATTAATCCCTAAAGGACCAAGCGTCCATTCAACGTATGCAAAAAATCTCATGTAGGTTCCTACGAAGTCATTTTTGTTTCAATGTTCATGAAATTTGGAAACAACATGTAACTATGTACCCTCATCCCAAAAATCTAATTTTTTTTCCGATCGGGTGCCTGGATCAAAAGTTATGTTGCCCTGAACTTTGTAATCAGCTCCCCGCAGCATGTGCAAAACTCTTCCTATGATTATGAAATTTGGTGGGTATGTAGCTTACATGGTATAAGATGCAAATGTCAAAAAAATAACCATGTGTAGTGTAAAAATCTCATTCTAGAAGGAGTAAACGTTTCTGGGAAAAATTGGAAAAAAAAGATTTCACCTAACTTCAAATGTTATAATCTTTCAATCCACGCAGTCAAAGCTTTTGAAATTTTTTTCCACTCATTTCCATAGAAGTCTAGTACGTATCTGTACAGTTCAATCTTGAGAAAAAAAACTAATTTTCATCATTTTTTTCTTGTTGCCCTAAAAAATGGCAATTTTTGACAATTTCTGCCCAAGATATGCCTCGATCCTCTAGGGGTTAACTTCTTTGAAGAAACATTGAAACTCATGTCATCAAGTCACAGTAAAACCTCTCTAGGTCTAAGACTTGGCTAACAACATTAACCCTCAAAATCCCAAGACCATTTTTTTTTGTCAAAAAACACCCAAAACTAACATTTGCATCCCTCCATTCAATGAGACGATGTGAAATTTTCTTAGTACGCAATTTCTGGAACAAAGTCCAAATAAACTATGAATTTTCAAAAGACTAAGACTAGATGTACTCAAAATTGACCCTAAGCTCTCATATTCAAGAGATTAGTATGGGAATGTACTTGGGCCTTGCAGCTCCCTTTCCAAACTTTGCCCACCAATGGCGCATGGAAGGAGGCCCTTAACTTAGTGTACACTGTCCATGTTTCTCCTAGCAAAAATCAAGCTATTTTAAATTAGAGAGGGTCCATATAAATCTAATCTATACTTTGCCCCAAAATAAAATTTAATTTGCATTGTCACTAATTTTGCACCCTAGAAAACTAATTCGGCAAATGAGTGCAGTTCCTTATTATAACCAGGTGGCATTTTGCAACACGATTGTGCATTTGTTCAGTTTAGATGATGATGCACCAAGTCTGGGACAAGTTGCCAAACCAAGTTGTGCCAGAATCATGGGAAGCTAGTTGTATCTGTTAACCCTTTAAACGCTGGGTGGTCACCGTGGAAATCACCGTGAGAATCATTGGTTTAAAATTTTTCAAAAGTAAGCATTGGAAGTCAAAGTATTGTTAACCCTTGAATGACGTCGGGGTGACCCTGGAAATCATCAATTTCTAAAACCGTGGGAATCACTGGCATAAAAAAAACCACAAACAATTGTTGGAAGTCAAAGCACTGTAGAACATCTTCCCTTTCCACCACAAATTCCGAGGATGGATAGTTGCATTTCTGTCCTACAAGGAAAGATGCTCTCTCATTCATCGACCAAGAAATGGCCGCGGCATTGTTTAGGGGTTAAAGATCTTCCCTTTTCACACAAAATTTTGAAGATGAATAGTTGCACTTTTGTCCTAGACAAAAAGAAACTCTCTCACTCATTGACCAAAAAATGGCCTCGGCGTCTTTTAAGGGTCAAGGTAGCCACATCCCTAATGTAAGTTAGTCTCAATGTTAATTGTTGTCATTGAATTCCTAAACATTTGAAGTGAATATAGTAGAACTTTACTTACTTAATAGGTCACAGACTGATTTAACATATTGGTTTACAGAGGTTTATTGGCTAAAGGAGGGTCAGATTTAGTCACAACCTTTGTAATATGGCCCAGTCCGGGCCCGGTTTGACAACATTGGTTTATAGAGGTTTATTGGCCTATAGAGGAGCGACTTAAAGAGGTTCTATTGTATTGAACATCATTTGAAGGGGAGAAATCGATCAACTTTTATAAACAACTTTGCCTTGGCAATGGCTTGCATTATGGTATCAGGGCGAGTGTGAATTGACTTCCTTGTGTGGCCCCTCAAGAAAATGCTGAATTTTTTATATTTTCCATGCATGATAAAATTTGAAAATTTTGAATTCATATTTTCAATCAGTGGCCCCAAATGAGCAAGGAGGGGTGTACAAGGAAAATTACTCTAGCACAAAATAGGGGGCTTTATTTTCACTTGCACCCCTAGAATGACTTGGAGGGGCCAAATGAGGGGGCCAATTCACCCACACCAGTATTAAATATGGGAGAAAGTGGATACCCCCAAAATACCACTTTTGGCTACTATACCCTGTTATTATTGTTATTCTTGTTACTAGGTTAGTCCAATTTTCATATTTTTCTTGTTGACAAGTGGAAGGAGGTTTCAACACACTATTTGAATATTGTATACAAAAGTTATGAAAGATCAAAAAAATTGTGGTAGAAGTTCTAAAATTGTTATTTTTGCATAGGCACATGTTAATTTGGGAGATATACAGAGAGTGACAATGGTTAAAGCTCCATATTGACATTTCTTTACCCATATATCTCCATGTCCGTGTCTTCATACTTGTGTCTCATATTCGTGAGGAACACAAGACGATACATGGGACACGTAGTATGTATATTGTGTGAAATAGTTGCATAGTAAGAATATTTACTACTGAAAGCTCCCACACTTTCCTGCCAGTCACTAGTATAGATGCTTCCTCGTCTTTATCATCTTTTAACCCGTAAAGTTTGAGGGCCTTTTTTTCATCAAATAACATTCAAAATAGTCATTTCTACAGCAAAGAGCAAAAAAAATTTTAATGTTATCTTTTCATACCTAACCGTAGGATCTTGTACCAGACTAGTGTAAGAATKTGTGAAAGAAATTTTAGAAAATTTGACCTTGTAAAATGCAAGATATTTGCATTTAAAGTAGAGGAAATAATTTTTTTTGTACCTTGCTCTAAAACATTTTAGGCTTTGAATCTTTTTAACTTAAAATTTTTACTCTATTCATTTTAATTTCTAATTTTATATGATGAAATTTTTATTTAAGTGTCTACAAGGAAAAAATTTAACTTAGTTTTCACTCATTAAAAATGTGTTAAATAGAAGTAGGTTCAAGATTGAAGGAAAATGGAACCATTAATAGCTCTTAGATGGGATTGAACCACATTAATTCCAAAGGTGAGATTGTTCTAGCAACAGATCTTAACCTTGCGAATCTTTTTAAATTGTGAATATTGAGTTCAGGCATGTTCAAGAAAATACTCCAATAACCCAAAAAATAAGATTGTCCATAACTTTAGCATAACAATCTATATGGAATGAATCAAAGTTTTCCATGTAGATAACAATACAATCTATTAAAAAAAATTTAATTATTTTAAGTTTTTTAGAGGATCTTTTTTCTACCCGCCAAACTAAAATTTGGGTTTTTGTGCCATAACTGTTGCTCATGGGCATCAATTAAAATAAATAAAAATATTTTTGGAAAGCTAATATGTTTTTTATCTTTGAAAAAATTTTAAAATTAACGACAAATATTGAGACCATAAGAACTTGCTTTAAATCCAATTTTTCCCCGAAGAAGACAACGGAACTTTATGGGTTAAAACTAGATAGGTTGTGTATTAATTTTTAATGTTCAATCAGTGACATCGGTAACTTACATGGTAAGGTAGCAACACCCATAACTGTCAAAATAAGCAATTCAGCAGAGTTAGAGGCACCTTTCCATAGAGAAAATATTTTTTCTAGATTAGCAATTGAAAATCATGAATTTTCAAAAAAACAAATAGAATTTTTGGATAAGGCATCTAATTTCTATGAATTTTCAAAGTAGACCTTCCTAGGGCACCCTAAACCGCACTCTAGTAAATCTGCCTTGATTCTAGTACCAAAATCTAAAAAAATCAGAGCCCACCAACCACAATTAAGCATGGCAAGGTACCTTTGGAGACAATTTAAGGGAACTCTAGTGACGGTTGTGGGTATAGTGACGGTTATGGGTGTTGCTACCTTAAGTAAAGTGCCAGAACATACCTTACCAATTCCATGAGGCTAACTACTTAGGTAACAAGCTATAAAATTGTCCACATCCTCAAATGTGCAATGTGTGTACGTGTTGTTTTTTCATAGCCTTTAATCATGTACAAACAATATATATTTTAGGAGGTGGGCAATTTTAGAGCCTTATGCCATTTCAACTTCAAATTTTTATAACTAATTCCACAAAGCTTGAAAATATATGAAACGACTTAAGTTAGATGCCAATTCCACTTGTTTTTTAACAAAAATTTATTATAAATTATTTCAAGAAGCTTTGCCTCCCCAAAATTCAGTTTTTATTAGCTCTTAGGTAGACTTGTTACCTTAAGCTTAAACATGAGAGGTGAAGTGACCTAGGAAGGTTGGGGTGAAATGTCTCCCTCGCCTGGCCCCTTTAACCCCTAAAGGACCGGCATGCCTTTTTTGGCAACATAACAAATTTGGGCAGGTACATGTGGCTAGAAATTTTCATATTTTTGGCTCAAATTTTAATAGAAGGTGGGGTCGAGGAATATTTTTCATACGTACTTAATTTCATGACATTTGAAAATACAAGTAAAAAGTTATGGCCTAATATGTTACTTATTTTTGTAAATGGCTAGTCTGGGCAAATTCAAAAAAATCACCTTTTTTAGGAAAAACAAATTAGATATTGATTTTCTAAAGTTGTATATACATGGAAAGCTTTGAATCATTCCATTTGATCAATGAGTCAAAAGTTATGAGGATTTTTTTGTTTGCGGGCAATTATAGATTCTCTATGCTAAAATAAACTTTGACAAATTTAAGCCTTCATTTTACTCAATTTTCAATATTATTGGAAAAAAAATTTAGGTTACAACATTCCAACCATTGGAATTGACATATTTCAATTCCGTAATTTAATTCTTAACAATTTAGTATTTTGAATCATTCTCTACTACTATCTATTTAATATATTTTTCCTACATGTTGTACAATTCCAAATGATCTGAAAATTTTCAAGCATGTGTCCAACTTGTTAAGGAAAAAGAATCCAAAGAAGCACCACCATTTTGGACATTTTTTCATAGAAAAGTGAGCTTTTGAAGTGTTGATGCCATGTTTTTCGGAGGGCCAAAACATGATCTTAGTGAATTTGAATGCTTATATCTTACAATTCAAAGGGTGGAAATTTCTGAAACTTTTCCCACATGTTTTCAGGTCAGCATACTACAAGATCCTACAATTGCATGTGTCAAAAAAAGTTGTTTGTCAAAAATTTGATACTTGTACTAAAAATGGCAGTTTGGGAGGAGTTTTGGTAAAAACATAGTCATGGAACTTTAGGGGTTAACCCCTCAACGCCCAAGGTCCAACTATGCTTGAAAGTATCCTCCCTTTGCAAGTGTAAAAAATTCACTTTCACTCAGTTATAAAGATCTCAATCGTACAATATTGTAGTGTGCATGTTGTACATGTTGTGGAACAAATTTGGGGTCATTTGACCGTATAGATTGAAATATTAGAATGTTTCAGTTTTCGAAAAAGGTTCTAAGTTTTTTTGAAAAACACTTTTGGAGGTGAGATTTGATTTTCACACCGACTCAAATGAAAAAAACTTATACTACAAAGTGATTCAAAACCAGAATATAATCACTTTGGTAAAAAAAAAATATCATGAAAATGACTCATTGTGTCTGCAAGATGAATTTGAAATGTAAAAAAAAAATGGAAAAAGTAGCCAAAAATAACATCTATGGCTAAACCTCCTACTAAAATGCCTCTTAGTCACTCATAACATCTTGAATAGATATGAAATTTTAATCATACAAACTAGATTAGTAAGCGTAACTTCTCCTACAAAAATTATTGAAAAATGATCATATACAAAAAAGTTATGAGACGCCAAAGTTCACGGAAATGTAAAAATTTATGGATTTTGAACTTTGAATTGCTCCCAAACATTTAAAACAACTTGGATTGGCATGAAACTTTTGCCACAATAACTCGACCAATATGGAAACAAAACCCAACAAATTTTATTGAAAACAAACATTTTATGAAAAAGATACAATCCCCCAAAGTTGCAGTCATCTGAGTGCAGTGTGATGAACCTAAATTGAACCTGAGAACTTCTAATGACTTTCACCACTCAATACGTCTTGGATTGATCTGGAAATTTTACCATAGAAACCAGACTAGTATGTGCACCTTTTCCAACAATTTTTATTGAAATTGGACATTGGATGCAAATGTTGGAGCGCTTCAAAGTGGACTGCCAGATTGTATGAGGACACTTTTCGTCCCCTTGGGCGTTGACGGGTTAAGTCATTCCAAGTTAGGGCCAATAGACCCCCGTATTCCCCCATCAAAAGGTAAATGTTGGTCCAAAATTACCCTAAACTATCCCGGGTGATAGCTCAGGTGGTAGGAACCAGTGAGTGCATCCAAGAGGTTGTGGTTCAATTCCCCATGGTGATATGCTTTCATGGTGGTCTTGTTCGTGTTCCTTCTCTTGTGTCCTGACGAGGATGCCCGTGGTGTGTAATTCCGGCAAAAAAATTCCGGTTGCCATGGTTGTGTTGTGTCAGTCCTGCAGCAACCTTCATTGGTCGTTTGCATCGCTGTGACACTCATTGGTCATATGTTTCAAAAAAAAAAGGTAAATGTAAAAATTATCTCTTATTTTGTGCCGCGTAAACTTTGTAAGGAGTATTTTTCTACATCCCGTAGCTAATTTGGAGCCTCTGATGGCAATTATGAATTCCAAATTTGCAGATTTTATCATATGTCATAGATAATAAAATCCAATGTTGTCTCCAAGGATAAAAAAAATGGGGAATAAGGGGGTCAATTTGCCCTGGCCGTCATTCCAAGGGTTCAAGTTAAAAAAACTTGTTTTGTACATGACTGATTTACCTTGCCCACACCTCCTATAGAATTTGGGCTAGGGTAAATTGGCCTCCTCGCTTGGCCCCTCCAAGTCATTCCAAGGGTGCAAGTAAAATAAAAAGCCCCCTATTTTGGGCTTGATCACTACTTCCCTAGCTAATTTGGGGCCTCTGATTGCAAATATGAATTTGAAATTTGAAATTTTTTATCATGCATAAAAAATTAATTTTTCAGCGTTTTCCCAAGGGGCCGAGCGAGTTAGGTGCATAGTTCACTCCGGGGCCAAGGGGCAGGGTGAACTGACACCCTCATTGCCCCTGTCACAAGGTAAATGTAAAAATTGCCCCCTATTTTGTGCCGGGTTAATTTTGTATTTCTTCACATTGATTTCCCAATTTGTAGCCTCTGATTGCAAATATGAATTCAGAATTTGCAAATTTTTTCATACGTGGCAGATATAAGAATTTTAGTGTTTTCTGCAGGGGTAAGAAAAGGGGCAATACGGGGGTAAGAGCATCTCCACCAGGAACTTCCCTATCCCCAAACCGGATGGTTTTCATCTGGATTGGGAAGAACCCCTCCCCACCAGCATCCTGTATCTCCAAATTTTGGGGAATTGGGATCCCCAATTCCCTAAATTGGATGGGGGATAGGGAATTGAGAAATGGTAAACCCTATTCTTGAATTTACCGTTGTTGTATGATGTGTGCTCCCATGACTTGGCATTGGACTATTACTTTTCCCTTGTTACTATATTTACAAGTGCATGTTGACTTCACTTGCCTAGATTTAGTATAAAGTATTGATTTGGGGAGGCATGGGTGGGAAGTGGCTTCCCCATCCCTATATTTTTTGATGAARAACTGGAATAGGGATGGGGAAGTCCCTGGTGGGGATGCTCTCAGTTCACGGCGCCAAGGGGCATGATGCAAGTAACTGAAGTTTATAATCCTAAAATAAGAGGGGCCGCATGTCCAAGTCCTTCATGGACATGTAACTGCACCAGAGAATAATCGGCGGGAAGGGGCAGGGGGCCCTATTATTATTAACATGAGCACAGCAAGAGAACATCATGTGGGCTCAGAATTAGGGCAAACCTACCATTTACCTGGTGTTCCCTTGTCCCTCTATTACTACTCCAAATAACAACTTTTTTCCATCACACAAACTAAGGTAGGAGGTCATAAAGCACCCATCTGAGGGCTGAAGCTGAGTTTTGGCAACGTGAAACTGCTTGAAATAATTTTCAGTAAATTTCCCTTGAAACACAAGTGGAATTGGCATCTAACTCAAGTTGTTTCATATTTTTTGGAGCTTTGTGGAATTAGTTATGAATTTTTGAAGGTGCAGAAAAGTGCATTACAATGGGCTCTAAAACCGACCACCTCCTCAAATGTAGACTGCTTGTACATTGGAGAGTGCAAAATGTACCTCCACAACCAAATTGGTTTTGGAACCTGCTCCATTTTAGGACCTCCTACCTTACTATAGTTTTGTTGCCATAGACAATGAATAAAAGTAATTTTCTAATTTCGGACTTTGACATTGTAGATCCAATGGCCATGAAGCAAAGTTAGAAACATCTATATAATAGGTGTATACACTATAGAAACCGTCTATGATTATAGGATATATATGTTACAAATACCTATATTATAGGTGTTTATGATACATACACCTCCTATATTGTAGGCTCAATGCTCACAAGCTCGCATTCTTGGGCTCACATACTAGCACCGTTGCAATTTAAGCAACCTGACTTAACCCCTAAATTCGCAAACTTTGTTTTTTAGGCCACATGGCAATTTTGGGCAGCTCACTACAAATGGAGTTTTTTGTTTTTCTTTTCTCAAATTTCACACATGTGCCCGAGGAGTAGCTTTAAGGCCGAACAATTTTTATAGCTATTGACTACATGATTAAAAAGTAATTGTATGAAGGGTGATTTTCATTACTCAACGGGCACCTCGCACACTCAAATTTGTTTTTTAAATCATTCCTTTAAGAAAAAAAAATTTGAAATTGATTAATTTGATTTATATATACATGGGAAGCTTTGAATCATTCAATTTTGATTAATGAGATGAAAGTTATGAGGAGTTCTAGTTTGCGGGTAGGCAAAGTCCATTCAAATTCAAAAATGCATATTTTCCATGTGTTAGGGAAAGCCATTTATGACTTGGGACCAACATTTATTCCTCTAGTGTTGAGAAGACTTTGATAGGGCTAAAATCCCATCTATATAATGAAATGAACTTCAAGAGGTCATGCAAAAGAATATTGACCGAGTCAAAGAAAGAAAAAAAAATATTGACCTTCTCTTGTAAGTTAGGAAGCAATCACTCAATCCATGATACTTTGAATCTTGCTTCCTATTCCCCGAAGTTGGTCATTATAGTGCTTGTAGGCCCTAACCCTAAGTGTCCTAACATGTACAATATCAGGAGAGAATTTAGATTTTAGTAGTCATTTTGCCCACTAGTGGAACATGGAAGAGAATCCTTCATGTAGAATTATGTTGGATGTAACCAAGGTAGTCATTGAGAAATCATCTCATTTTTTAATCAATAAATGCATTTTTCATTTTTACAATAATCTAGAGAGTCATCCACAAGACATTTTTGGTCTCACTATTTTTTAAAAGGTTAGTTTTTTTTAATAATAAACCATCAAATGGAAAGTGTTGAAAAGAGTGTCTAAAACTGCACCTTTGTGTTGGTAGTGCTCAAAGGTTTAACTTCTAAATATTACCCATAGTGGAGGAAACTTAGCATATTTTAGTCACCTCCACTTCCAAGTATTGTACATCAATTTGATATAATTCCATTCTTGTTTATTTTGTATAATTCTTTTTCTCCTTTTTTCAATACATATTTCTACCTTCTTTGACATTTTTAAATAATTTTATTTCAACTTTTGCTGAAATGGAAAAAATCCTATGGACCATTTGATCACGTTGAGGTTTATAATAGGCAATGATTTTTCAAATGTGAAAATTCAATGAATGAATATGTCATAGCATTGACACGGCTATACAGGGAACATGGGCACCAAACAAGCAATTTTTGTTGTTTGGCGTCTTTGTTCATGTACCCATTTTGCTTGAAGGATCATGAYCCCATGGGAAAATTTGCCAAGTGGTCAAATATCCACTCATAGTTGCTATTCTATTATTCTAAGAAAAATCTTTTTAACTTTTGAAGAGAAGCTTTGAAAAGCATGGGGTCAAAAGGACTTTTCATGTCTAAACCAACCATGACCAAGATTCACTTTATGAAGTGTCTCGTCATCACTTTTCACTTGGTATGCATGCCGTGCAACAATGTCTTCAACTCGGCTCGACCATTGCTTGTGTTGAGGCCCAATGGCGCCTTGTCGTGGGGATGCTCGTCTACACTAAGTAGTGAAATTAGGTTGCCTTCACACTTAGGTTGCCTTACCCTAAGAAAGTTTATCTACAAGCCATCAAAGTCAACAAATATTTCCATTCGTACACATGGAGGTTTGTCAGTTCCAACTACACCAACAACTAATTCAAAAGTAGCGCATTCTTGTACGAGAACAATAAATATTTACAAAGTGTGGAATGTTGAGAAATTAGTGAGGGGCAACCTAATTTCACTACTTAGTGTACATAATTGCAATTTCGGCATTGACAAATAAATCTCTCTTGCACATGCACTAAATTGCTTCACATTTCCAAGTATATACTAACTTGACTAATATATATATAGCTTGACTAATGATTTTTGGATTGGGGCGGGGTAATAATAATGGATGGATGAAAACGATGGATGATCGTTCTGCCCCTTCCCGTCATCCGTCTGCATTCCCGCGTGTTTTCTTGTCGCTAGACAAGAACAGTAGGTCGTGACCTCACGGTGCCCTAGTCCAGTAGGGTTGTCCGAATAGGTGCAAGACATGGAGGACAAGTCCCGCCTCTCAAGCAAAAGAGTTGCTAACATAAAGGTGCCAAATGCTATTGCTAGAGCAGTTTGTGGACAGCTGTCAACGTTTGCTTGAGTGATTTGGGGAACGTGAGCCCAATTAGCTTAACCCTTTATGGACGCAAGGTCATTTTCTGGTCGATGAACGAGAGTGCATCTTTCTTTCTAGGACAGAAGTGCAACTATTCATCCTTTGAATTTTGTGAGGAAATGAAAGATCTTCTAGAGTACTTTGATTTTCAATGTTTACTTTTGAAATTTCTTAATCGAATGATTCTCATGATATCAAAAATCATGACTTTCACTATGACCCACCCGGCATTTAACCCTTAGAGCATCTCCACTCTTCCACTGGGGGAGTCAATGTTGAACCCGCCCTTGGAAACGTCCCCCACCGCATACTCAAAATCCAACAAAAACATCCCAGCCCCACCCAAATTCTTCATCAACTCGGAATCCTCGAGGGCCCACTCACCTCTCCCTCGAGCTTGCATGTCCTTGTCTTATCATGTTTTTATCTCCCATTTAGAAAAGTCAAACAATTATTACAATTCCCACCAATCAAAATGCAAAGCTCTTAGAGATATGGAGAGCAAGAGTGGGGAACTAATTGTTGGTGGAGCCCAGAAGGAGACTTTGAGCCAGCCAAAAGCCATTTGGCAAGGTACTTTCCCAGAGAAAGAGTGGAGATGCTCTTAACCCTTGAAGGATGGACTGGTTGCAGTGGAGATCATGCATTTTTGATACCGTGTGACATCATCTACTTTGAAAAGCCAAATATACTCATTGGAAGTCAAAGTACTAGAAAATAACTTCCCTTTCCACTCCTAATATCAAGGATGAAAAGTTGCAATTCTGTCCTACACGGTTCAATTCTCTCTCATCTAGAGGACACAAAACGTCCGCCACTGCGTTCAAGGGTTAAAGGACAACAAGGACGTTTTGAGTCTTTTGGAAGACAAAAATCAACTACAATGGATGCAGAAAAGGTATTTTGGGGGGTGAACATAAAAGTAGAGATGTACTTTGATATGGAAAGCACCAAATAGGGTCATTGAATGTATTGTCATTTTTATGTACTCAAAATTGTAATACAAAGCTACGGAAATTCATGTCCATGCAAAAAGCTCTTTTTATGCCCCTCATCAAATTTTCGTAGACTTCATATTCCTCTTTTTGTGTAAATATTTTGGTTTTGAAATATGATACACTTATTATCAGCATATACATGATCTTATGTAAGAAATCTCATGGCAAAAAAAAATATTCTCAATCTTTGGGAGGGTGGCAAAGTTGACAGCAGTGAAATTTTTCTTGCAACTATAGATGTTGATAGACTTTGAATATCTTTTTTTCTGTAAATATTTTGGCCATGAAATTTGACACATATGTTAAAAACATAGAGATGAACTCGTAAAACAAATTTCATTGAAAAAAACAATTTTTTAGCCCTGGAGAGGGTATCAAAGTTGATAGCCTGAAATTGTTTTCACTGCGGAGGCAAAAATTCGTAAGGTTTTAGTACCCGACTTGAAACCTTATGAAAATTTGTAACATCCTATGGTTACATGTGTCAAAAAATTATTATTTTTTATGTAATTTAGTACTTGTATTAGAAATGTCATTTTTGGAATGTTTTTGGTGAAAACATAGTCAAAACCATTTACGGGTTAAGCAATTGTAGACATGATTTGGAGGAGTGCAAGGGGAAGGGGCAAATATTCTTTCCCGGAGTGGTATGGATAAAAATGTTGGGGCTTACCAAAAATTTGGTAATTTTATTGCTAGAATTGGAATTACTATGAATGTTGGAAACCAAAAGTTGGTGTGCACCCTTGTCTAATATTTAGAGTTTTCCAACTCCAAGCATTTAAGAATTATTTTTCCACTCACTACTTCTTACTTTCTTATTCACTACTTCAGGACATGTGTCATGATCTTACTAGCTCCAACCTTGAAAAGAAGAATAAAAACACATTTCCAAGCTTTGGTTGGAAATTTGTTCTAGCCTTTGTTGGAACTAACTACACATTGCTCATTAAATATAAGGCTCCAATTGGGAATGGATGGTCATACCTTAAATAAGGTAGAATTATTTTGGTACAAGCCAACATTCATAATTTTTTTGAGTTTTAACGGTTGCTTTCATTCAATTCCAAATTTTACTAGGTTTTCAAGTATTGTATCCATTTAGTATCTCTATTATAAACTGAAAATGGAAATTTTATAGATTTTTTTGTTGGAATTTGCCACTATTTTCATAGTGCAACCTTTATTTCTCAATTCCACTAACTAACTTTAAATTAGTTTTTAGGTTTTTCCAAACATTGATAGACAAATAATCTGGTATTTTGGATGACTATAATTTATAAGAAGCTCATGGACTAGCAAAGGATTCAGCACACCAAACGTTCACAACTCAAGGTCCATGAGATTGTGTAAATTAAAGGCTTGGGGTTCATTAGACTTAATTTACTTTAAAAAACTAGAAGCAAAATTGTTGTAATGTTTGCTTAGTGCATTAGAAAATGTGATATTTTTCTTTTGTTAGCGAGGATTGAATGATAGACTCAAAATTGATGACAAACTTTAGATGAAAATGTGTCGAGATGAATACGTGATCATCTATGAAATTATAACAAGGGATCGTGACCTTTAGCACTTAATATAATTAATGATCCAATTGGCAATGAATTGATAGTCAATCAACAAATGTGGAAAATGTGTCTCGTAGGTGTGATGATGCTCAAGCATCACATCCATAATCATTGAAATTCCAAAATTTTCTAATGGTACACGACTTGTCCAATTTGTTTCAACATTGGTTATTCAAAATCGTAGAGTTATCCTAGCATTGGATTTGGTCAATATGTTAAAGTTTATAATGAATGATTCCAAATAATCATGCCCCAAACATCTTGTGAATCCTTGTCCCTCCATTAGGTAGTACACTACAGTTTGAATGCCATGAATTTGCACTTGCAAGCTGCCACATTCACAAAGGGAGGGTAATAAACATACTAAGGTAAAATACCAAGGTGGCAAGTCCCACACTAGCTAAAATTTTTTGCCCTCCTCCTGCCCTTGTCCCTCAGTTGCCCACCAAAAAAACTACAAATTTAAACGATAAATATCTCAAGCATTGTTAGGGTGGTCAAATTACCGGAATTTTTTTATCCTACTTGGTGGATTTCTAAACTTGGCATTTGGGAAGCAATCCCTCATCCCAATGTTTTCTATGTCATTAGGAAATCTTAAAAAAAATTGACTAAGCTAAAAACCCTGAGCGCCCAACCCATGTTCACAAAAATCCAAATTTTTTTATAATCATTCCAATTAAACTATTGCTTAAGAAAAGATCGACATTAATTGACCATATATATTGGTAGTAGAGACATGTCCGGAGATACTAGAAAAGGGACGCGTTTTTTAATCCTACCATTGAAAAGATTATAAGAATCAAACAAGGACATCTTTCAAAAATGAAGAGGCCATATTTTGGCCCCTGCGGTGCTCAAGGGTTAGCTTCAGTTGTAACTCAAGTAAAACAGACCATTGTGGTCACAAGACCCATGGTGGTCACCTAAGGAATGGCCTCATCATGGGTTTTTACCAGTATGTGAAATTTTGAGCCACAATGCATGTCTTAAATGACAATCATGGATTGATTAGTGATTTCATTAGGAGACTTCAACTTTTCAGTGGGAATTCATTGTAAGAAAATACCTTTTAGGCCTACCTTGTTAGAAAATATTTATGACTATTTATGACTACTCTAGGTGAACAAGATAAGTGTCATGGATTCAGATTTTGTTGGTGATGGAATGGTCTACAAACTCTTTTGGGCTATACACTTCAAAAATTCATAACAAATTCATGTTTTGTCAAAAAAAATATAATTTCAATTCTTCTCATTGTTTCTTACACTTGTCTTTATATGAAGAAAAAATTGAAAAATCTCAATATCATTGTGAGATTAGACTCCTAATTTTGACCACAATGGGTTGGTTTACCTCAAGAGAATCCCTTGAGGATGAATTGAAATGGCATATGGAAGCAAATTTCACCGTATTTTGAGGGAAATTATGTACAACCACTCGTTAGTAATCCTAAAGCAAGTCTTTTTTTTTAGGTTGGATTTTTACTTAGCAACCGCTTGCAAGTTTACTTCACCATTTTGAAATCAATAGTGATTTTGAAGGTGGCAAGAAATTTGTGACTGAGAATGGATTCTGGATGCTCTACATACAAACAACAACACCTTTCAAGAGAAAATGCAAAGCACAACATTGAAGCAAACCCAATTGTGAGATGTGAGGTAAAGAGGTTGTTCTTATAATGAATCCATTGTCCCGCTTGGATCCTTGAAAGGTAAGGGACAATTTGAAGATGAGAGCTTGACTGCTCATTGTGAAGACAAAGGAACTGTGTTCAGACCTCATTTAGGCATAGTAGAATAATTGTTTTCAAAAACCTTTGAACTAAAAAAAGTTAGTAAATCAAGCATGCTTTCATCTGCAATTTTTTTTTTTGATTTTGAGCCTCCAATCAAAAGTTATGGACAAAATTCAAAGAAGGTGTTTGAAAATGTCAAAGGAAATGTCCTTTCAAATCCCTCTCTTAATTTTGTCCAAAACTTTCAATCGGATGCTCAAAATCACTCACTAACTTTTGAATATTCAAGTTAGCGTGATTTCCCTACCTTTTCGAGTTCAAAGTTTTATGAAAAAATTATTCTACTAAGCCAAAAATAAGTCTTAAAGTTCTACATTGAATACAATTCCTACCTGTAGTATTTTATTTTCATTTTGGTCTAAGTTAGTATTGTTTGTTTTTCTCAAGTAGTTTAATTTCATTTTCTATTTTGTTATATTTATTTTATTATTTTATGACCATTTTACCATTTGCCCAATTTGGTTACTTTACCAAATCTTGTTTACAATAATTTTAGGTTAGAACCCCCTATTTTTTCCAAATAAATTTTCCTTTTTGTTTTTTTGTAATTGCACTTTTCAGTTTTTCACCATGAATTTCCAATGTTTCCATCGGTATCTAATGAAAAACTCCCAAATTGATAGTTATGGTTTAATCACGAATATTAATACTTTTTTATTTGTAATTCACAAATTGTTTATAATTCCCAATTTCTAAAATGTGAAGAAAAATGGTGGTTTGCAACTTCCTCGAAAAATATTATTGGGTTTCAATTAGGTGCACCAAGCATATGAATTAGAATTAGACATGTGACTAGATGATATTTCTTCCTTCTCAAATTTCCATTACCTTATAAAAAAATCCATCATAAAACTCAAGGAAGTAAATTGAAGAATCTCAGACAAATCTTTATACCATCAAACACCTTTTACAACACACTAGAGCATGTACGGTAATTGTTCCTCACTGCCAAGGTGATTATAATTTCACATTTTGTCCAATACGTAAGGGAGCCATCACAAATAAGTGAAATACTAAGTGAATTAGAGGCTGAGGCATGGTCGCCACATCCTAACCCTTGAATGCGGCAGCGAATGTTTTGTGGCCTCTAGATGACAAAGAATCAAACCATGTAGGACAAAGTGACAACTTTTCATCCTTTGTATTAGGAGTGGAAAGGGAAGATATTTTCTAGCACTTTGACTTCGAATGACTTTATTTGGCTTTTCAAAGTAGAGAATGCCACAAGGTATCAAAAATGCATGATTTCCACGGCCACCGGTCCGTCCGTCCTTCAAGGGCTAAAGGGGTTAAGTTGCAACTAAACAAACTTGTAAATAAACAAACCTTGGCACTCCGCAGCCAGACATCATAGGTGAAGATATTGTCCAAGTGACATGCCAAGCTATCAGTAATGATCTGGACCAATGTAAGTTGTGTACCATAAGATTCAGCTGAGCATGGACAATTGCATCAAATCCTTGTTGAGAACTGGACTCATTGGGTGAAGGACGACATATTATTGGATTACTAATTAAATGTCCGTCACCCAGCCACATTAACATTGATCATTACATGCATGTAAACTACAGGCTCACKCTAATTAACTTAGTGTAGGTTTTATTGGTAATCAACAATTAACCCCTGTAGGATGTGGCGACTATGTTTGGGCCTCTGATTCCAGTATTTCACATTTTCGTGATGGTTCCCTTACGTATTGGAGAAAACATGAAATTATAAATACCTTGGCAAAGTTGTGGAGCAAATTATGAGATAAAAAAATAAAAATAAGATATAAATGGGTAGAAGTTATGCCTAAGTAAAGAGCATGTTCTACGTATTCACAGTGAATACAAGTTCTTTCCCGATTCAAACTATAAAAGCACATGTTTGTGATCAAGTAGGATCTTTTAGATTGCCAATTGTAGTTTGCATTTTTTCCAGGACATGTATCGTTGTCTTTTTTGGAAAGGGAGGCAACCACACAGTCTAGAAAAAATTCAAACTACAAGAGCACATGTTTGTGATCAAGTAAAATCTTTTAGATTGCCAATTGTAGTTTGCATACTTTTTTGGAATATGTATGTTTCTTTGAATCAATTTGTATTTTTGGAACAAGCTAGGTTTAGGATTTTTTTGTACAACTTAGATTCTTCAATTTTTTTCTCTTTTTAGAGCAAAGCAATGTTTGAATTTTCATAGGAAGCTACATTTTGGATTTTTTTCTCCATAACAAGCAAGATTTTTAAATTGTTCAATTTAGATAGCTTGCATTATTTTTTTGAACTTTAATTTTTTGAGAATTTTTGAAGTTCAGTATTGGTATAGAATTTTTTTTTAATTTTATTGATAACTCAATAATTTAATAATTCATTTAAAAAGATGGTTTTCATAACAGTTATATATATATATATGTATAATAATATTCCTTTTTTGAATCCTAGAACTTTTACTTTCTCCCTTTTTATTTGTAAAAAATTAGATTTTGGATTTTTGTGTCAATAATCTGCCGTTCTCATATATTTTCAATTTTGAAAGTAATTAGTATGAAATTTTTCATGTCGATTTTCAAATGTTGATAGGTAAAGTATATTTTTGAATGGGTTGTTGTCATAGTCCTTTGAGCCATATTTCGCTTGGCTACCGGTACGTTTGGTACATATGTTACTTGCAACTGGTGCAGATGCGTCAGTCCAAGTGTGTGAGGTAGGTGAACGACCAATTTGATGTTCACTTTTCCTTCTTCTCCGTGGTGGTCCAATATACTCTTCGTATGTAGAGCATCCAGAGCCCATTTGCAGTCACAAATTTCTTGCCACACTTGTTTATCCTCAAAACCACTAATACTTTTAGAGTGGTGAAGCTAACTTGTAAGCGGTTGTTGTGTAAAAATCCAAACTCAGAAAGCCTTGATTTAGGGTTACCAAAGAGTGGTTGTACATAATTTCCCTCAAAATACACTGAAATTTGCTTCCGTATGCCATTTCAAAACATCTTTAAGGGGTTAAGGTAGGAGGTCCATGAAGCGTCCACCTCAAGGCCGAAGCTCAATTTTGGCAAGGTGTAACTGCTTGAAATCTTTTTTAGTAAATTTTCCTTGAAAGACAAGTGGAATTGGCATCTAACCCAAGCCGTTTCATATTTTTTGGAGCTTTGTGGAATTAGTTATGAATTTTTGAAGTTGCAGAAAAGTGCATTTCAATGGGCTCTAAAATCGACCACCTCCTCTAATGTAGATTGCTTGTACATTCGAGAGTGCAAAATGTACCTCCAAAGCTTGATTGGTTTAAGAACGTGCTCCATTTTAGGAACTCCTACCTCAGTGAGTGGGTTTTGTTCTTCATTTTTCTTTTTTCTTTTTTTGCCTTTGAGAAAAAGGCAGGGACACATATCAGTCATGAACAACCTTATTTTTTGGAACCGTGGTGCTAGATTGCACCATTTCAAAACAAATGTATATTTTTCACCAATTAAAAATAATCTTTTTTTGTGAGATTTTTTTCATTCCTATTAAAGATATGGATGAGATTGTCAAATTTGCATGAAGAAGTGTTTTTTGAATTTGATTGAAAAGTGTTTTTTGGTCCAAAAAATGTATGTGTGAAGAAATAAAATGCTTCACCAAATTCTAAGTGATCACCATCTTGGCACCTTTTCACCCCCCGTTAAAGGGKTGGTCAAGAGTGCTCTCCCCATTGAGAGGGGTTCCAAGAGTTCCATATCAAGGTGTACTTAGAGCGTGCAAGCTCCATTATTATAGCACCAAATGTCATGAAATTTTCTTTCCACAATAGCACAACCATCCTCACTACATCTATGGATAAAAACTATAGATTTAGAGCATCTCCACCAGGTGTTCTATATCCCTTTCCCTATTTGCTTTTGAAACCTCATATACAGATGAGACATGAGACATGGGAAGTTTTGAAGCTTGCAATACATAATTGGGGCGCAACTTTTTGCAAGTTTTGTAAAATTTTGGAATACAAAAGTTGGAAAAGGTTGGTGTAGTGCAAGTTGACCATTTCTATCTCCATTTGAGGTCCTCTCCCTAAATCTTTAGAGATAGGGAACTCCCTACACTAATAATGGTATTTAGTGTTATGTTACTAATAGTGGTACTTGAACTTTTACCACACACTCTAAATTTCAAGTGGTTTGCATTTAGTGTTGTGTTTACACCCCTTAATTCATATTTTTGGGTTTATATTTTTTTTCATTGCAATTTGATGAAACAACATGTAACACTAAACGTAATTTTGTAAAATAATTTTATCCAGTAGGTGACAAATAGTGTCTATGTTGGCATTTACACTAACATGATTGTTGACATTTAGTGTTGTGCATCGTAATTAGTGTTGCCAACAGTAAATACCATTATTAGTGTAGTGGGATTGCTCTTATACTGGGACAAAATTTCCTTCTCACAAAAGTGGGCCCATTAAGGAAAATGTTGATATTTTTATTTTTCATCCACAATAAAACTGGAAAATTTAAAGTTCATACTTGCAATTAGAGATCCCAAATTACCTAGGAGAGGTGAAGAACATATTCTGAACATGGCACAAAATAGGGGACTTTTTTTACTTTTACTCCAAATAACGCAATTTTTCACATTGTCAATTGCATTTTGTCGAACGGATTTAGCATTCTACATAATACTATAATGTGGTTCTTTCTAGTCATGCCTACAAAGTGCATCTCTCTCCATGCTACGAAAGAAATTCAAATGGGGTTAAATGTCTCCCCAGTGATGATTCATGCTTTCATTATTTTGGGGTTGGATGATTGGTAGTGTATAGTCTTCTTCATTGTTCCAAAAGATGTGAACTCATAATATGCACACTACATTCAAACTGAAAGTCCTTTATTCAAAGTTTCAAATACTTTTATCTCAATAGTCATTCTTATAAGTCAATTCTAGTTGTGGCATAGTGAAGTATTATTCTTGAACTACTTCCAAAATTCTAGAAGAACAAGAACCTCAAACAACTCAAATTAATGCATTTGATTGTGATTGATGAAAATTTAAAATCATTAAATGATCTCAATTGGATCAATGCGTCTTTTAGACATTAAGCCAACCATTCTTTTGGATTTAATTTCATGTTAGTAGAACAGTATGCATCTAGAATGATAAAATGCATGTAAGGAAAAAACAATGAAGTCATCCATATGTGTATGGACGTCCACATATGAAGTTATCTAGTATTAGCAACATCAATCTAAATATTAAAAGATCAATATTATTTTAGAAGAATTTGACCATTTCATCCATTTTTTTAAAAGTATTTTGGTAGTCAGTGTCAAAACAAAATAAAATTCTTACAAAAATTTGCAAATGAAATTTTGTTTGTTTTATGCACTATGTGCAGTTTATGTTAATAGTCTTCTTCAAATTTTATAACACACCTAAATGGATATTTTAAGATTGTAAGTGAGGTCAAACAACCTACTGTGGTCAGAATTAGGAGTCTGCTTTCATGCCATTGCTGAAAGTTTTTTCCACATAAAGATAAGTGTGAGAAATTGCAAGAACAATTGAAATTATTTTTTTTGGTAAAGTATGAATTTGCTATGAATTTTTGAAGTGTTCAATCCAAAAAAAACAATAGGCTACCCCATAACCAACAAAAATTGTATTAAGTATGTTCATCTTAATCACCTAAAGCAATCACAATAATTTTTAATGTGGAAGGCCCTAAAAAGTCACTTCCTACAATGATTTACATTGAAAGAGGAAGGTGTTTCTAATGGGGTCACTAATCACTCCATTGGTGTTCACCCCTAAAGTTCCTTGACTATGTTCTCACCAAAAATGCTTCAAAACTGCCATTTCTAGTACAAGTACCAATTTTTTGAAAAATATCATTTTTTAACATATGTAACTATAGGATCTTGTAGTACTCTAGTTTGAGAATATGTAGAAAAAATTTCAGAAATTTCCACAATGTAGATTGCAAGATATTAGCATTTGAAGTGGCAAAACCCCTTTTTTTGGCCATGCAAAAACCGGGCAGCAGTACTTCACAAGGTCAAATCATTATGAAAAAATGCCCAAAATGCTTGTGCTTCTTTAGATTCACTCTTTGGGGGCAAGTTGGCTACATACATGAAAATTTTCAAATCATTTGGAGTTGTACAACATATAGGAAAAAAAACAATAAGTAGAAAGAAGTAGAGAATGATTCAAAATACTAAATTGTTAATAAATTAGTTATAAAATTAAAAAATCCAATCCAAATGGTTGAATTGTTGTAATATACAATCTACATCCAATAGCATTATWTTTTTTCAAAAATATTGAAATTTTAGTAAAATAAAGGACTTCAAAGGTTTTTTTGGTGTAGGGATTCCATAATTGCCCGCAAACTAAGAAGCCTCGTAACTTTCATCTCAACTATTGAAATACAATTATTCAAAGCTTTTTGAGTACATATAAATCTGAAGATTGTATTTCAAATTTTTATTTCTTAAAAAAGTGATTTTTTCGGATCTGCCTTAAATCTTCATTCATACTAATCTTTAGACTAGGTTTCTTCTTTTTCTTAAGAGGTTCCATGTTTAAATCTCTTAGTATACAAAACCAATGTTGTTGTTGTTGTTTTGAACCTGCGGTAAACAAAAATCTCGATAAAAGAGGACCAATGTTAGCCATAGAGTATGTTTCCAAACATGAACACCTAAAATATTATATTAAAACAAAGATCTTGGGACATCAAGTTACCATGTAAGAACATAGAGCTCCAAGCCCCCTTTGTTAGCCTTGTCTTTTAAACAAAAACCAAGGCAATGACTCTTTGGTTATCAACCCCAAGTTTTTGAATCCTATCTACAACCGCATTCACAATGCACAATGCGGTTAGGTATGGCTAGAGTAAATAAAACCTTAGGGTCACATTGTTCTTGATACAACTGAAGGTAGAAGCACTAGTTGTCAACCATACCTAATATCCAACTTATGGAAGTGTTGTAATTCCAACCAAAGCTAGAATCCTCTAGTAGTGAGCAAAAAAGTATGAAGAAACAAGCGGGAAAGTAATTCTAGAATGATCGGAATTGGAAGACTCTGAACTATAGTTTCAATTTTGGAATAAAATTCTGAAAATTTTGCTATCCCCATATTTCCTATCTTCCTACGTGGAAACTTTCCATGATCTCATACTACTCACAATCTACTCCAAAGTTGCTTAAATGAGCAACTATTGGTGCTACTACTTTATTATGAGGAAGTGAGCAAACTCTACTAATTTATTACCCTCTCTTTTTTTATTAAACATTTACTTAAACCCTAAAGGACCGAATGACAATTGAACGTACACAAGTAATCTCGAGTAGGTGTGTATAAAATCATTTTTTAACAAATGTTCTTCAAATTTTGATTTTAGGTCTAAACATGTATCTCCTAAGAGAAAATATAGTTTTTTTTTATCGGGTGCCCAGATCAAAAGTTATGTTGCCATGAACTTTTCAAACAACTTGAGCAGCATATGCAAAACTATTGCTTTAGAGTTGAAATTTGGCAAGGTGTGTAATTTACATGATACAAGATGCAAATGTCAAAAAAATAACCATGTGTAGTGAAAAAATCTTGCTCTAGGAGGTTTTAAAGTCTGTTGGACATGTTTGACAAGCTTGAAAAAAATACTTTTCCTTCTAGCTTCAAATGTTATAATCTTCAATCCATGCGGTCAAAGTTTCTAAATTTTTTTTCCACACAAGCCCATAGTAGTCTAGTACAAATTTGTACGGTTGAATATTGAAAAAACAATGTTTTTTGTTTTGTTTCATTGCCCTAAAAAAGTGGCAATTTCTTTAGAATTTGTGTTTCAAATGAGCCATGGTCCTTTAGGGGTCAAGGGAGTTTCTCTCAAGTTTCTTTTGTTATTGTCACTAAGTTGGGTACACCCAAAAGGGCAGCTAACCTTGAAGCGCCATCTACAATTTGTGTATATTTCAGTCACGTTCAAGGACTGTAGATGGTGCTTTGAGAAATAAACTTTCACCGTTCATAACTTTTGCACAGTGTATTCAAATGTTGCGTTTTATGGTGCATCGGATTGTGATTTCATTTGCCAACAAGACTATATGAAAATTTGAACAACTTAATAATAATAATGAGGCGTAGGACTAATAAGTGGAACTTTTAGGTGTACCTCCCTTAAATGGGGTCGAGGTGAATTTGGCCCTCTTCATGTGTTTTGCCCCTCTAAGTCATTCCATGGGTGCAAGCAAAAAAACCTCTCTTTTGTGCTTAATTAACCCTTGAACGAAGCGGTGGACGTTTTGCGTCCAATGAATGATGGAGAATCAAACTATACACACAGAAGTACAACTATTCATCCATGAAATTAGGGGTGGAAAGGGAAGATCTTATGTAGGACTTCGACTTCCAATGAGTACTTTTGGATTTTTTTTTGAACTAGTGATTCACAGGGTATCAAAATAGACGATTCCCTCAATCACCACCAGTCCATCCTTTAACCCCTAAGCGCCCGAGTGCCTCAAAAATGGCCCCTCCAAATTGAAAGATTTCCTTGTTTGACTATTATAATCTTTTCAACGGTACAATCAAAGGACATGTCCCTTTCCCTCTAGCTCTAAACCCTTCTCCACTACCAATTGGTACAATTAATTTATGTGGATCTCTTTTTAGATGATAGTTTGATTGGAATGAATTGAGAAGGGTATAGATTTTAGTGAACATGAGCTCGACGCTAGGGAATTAAGGGTTAATTCACCTTGTACACCCTTCCTGACTAATTTCCGGCCTCTGACTGCAAATCTGAATTCAAAATTTGCAAATTTTACCATGCTTGGAAAATACAAAGGTTTAGCTTTTTCCTAATGGGCTGAACAAGGGGGGGACCCTAAATGGGGACAGAAGCCGGTCAAGTCTATAGTACAACAACGAGCGGATGCGGAGGTGTAACAATCAGTGACTATAAAAAAAAGAAACCTATTTTGTTCCCTAAATTTTTTTTGTGATTATCATCTCTTCTAGCTAATTTGGGTCCTCTGATTGCAAATATGAAGTCAAAAATTGCAAAAAAATTTATGCATCAGAAATAAAAAGTTCCAGTGTTTTCCCTAGTGTTAAAACACGGGGGCAAAACCACCTCCGCATTTAGCTCGTTGGGGGTACTATAGACTCAACCACAGAAGCCCTAGCAAGATAATTTTATTATGCATTTGAGAGTTTACTATCCTGGGTGCATTTTTTTCCTGCATCTTGGTTTTGGAATTTCGTCTACTACTGTAAGCCATTGAACTGAAATCCAGGGGGGATGTATGCAACTGAACTCATGCTTGGTGTGACCCTACGGAAACTTAAGCTTAGTTCATTGCAATTGCATGGCCCTTGAATTTAGGAGAGACTGAGGACCCTGAAATCTAAACTGAGGCAGACATTGAGTTAAGCTTAGCTTGGCACAACTCCGGGCCATTAGAAACCTTCAGTTGATTGATCATGGGATGCACAGGATTAGCCCCAGGCAGGGGAGTTTCCTCAACCCGGCTGGCCTCCATCATGCCAACATGAAAATTTCCTCGGCTTCCCCATGTCTTCACAACTTGCTAATTCTGTCAGTTATGGCCACTCATATCATGCTCTCGTAGTGCCATAAACCAAGTTTTCAAAACAATAACCTAAAACCAAGTTTTCAAAACAATAACCAAAACCAAGTTTTCAAAACAATAACCGAAAACCAAGTTTTCAAAACAATAACCAAAAACCAAGTTCTCAAAACAATAACCAAAAACCAAGTTCTCAAAACAATAACCAAAAACCAAGTTCTCAAAACAATAACCCACCAAGTTCTCAAAGCAGTAACCCACCAAGTTCTCCAAAAATAAGCCACCGAGGTTGCGGGTTCAATTCCCCATGCTAACATTGCTCGCACCTGGGTTGTTCTTGTTCCTCTACTTGTTTCCTATCGAGGGAAAAAAAAATGGTGTGTAATTCTGTCAAAAAAACGGTTGCCATGGGATATGTCAAGTCATTCCACGCTGCGCGACCCTGAAAAAGTTGTATGTTTCCAGAAGAAAAAAAAACCCCACCAAGTTCTCAAAAAAGAACCCACCAAGTTCTCAAAAAAAGAACCCACCAAGTTCTCAAAAATAACCCACCAAGTTAAAAAACAAAAAGGATTTTCAAAACATAACCCACAAGTTTCATAAACAAAAAGGTTCTCAAAAAAGAACCCACTAAGTTCTCAAATCAAAAAATAGTCCACCAAGTTAAAAAACAGAAAAGATTTTCAAAACATAACCCACAAGTTTCAAAAACAAAAAGGTTCTCAAAAAAGAACCCACCAAGTTAAAAAACAAAAAAGGTTCTCAAACATGAACCAAATTCTCAAAAAGAAAATGGATCCCCACCAAATTGCCACTTTTTTTTGCTTCTTGCGTTTAGACTAGTCAAATTTTCATAGTTTCTCGTTGACACTTGAAACTAACTCCTAAATGCCTAAAATACCAAATTTAGGTGTTGACAATACTTTAAAGTTAAAATAAAACCTAACCAAATCACTATTCTTAATTGTTTATATTTTTGAAAAATTCTTTTGGAAATCTAGTTTCATGAACAAAAACTCGATTTTGAAAATGAACGATTATGGTTTCCCTATTGAAGATTTTGTGCAAGGGTGCCCATTGCAAACTTGTATTTTCTAGTGTTGAGAGCTCTTGCGGAAATGAGCCTCAAATACACTATACCTTGGAGAAATAATCACATTAGAAATTCATTGAAAAAAATTATACAATGGATTTTGAGAAGTAGTAAATTGATTGGGGSCATGCATGTTTTGCCCTTTAACCTCATGTTTTTTGGGTGACCAACTTTTTTGTTTTGACATGTGAAAAGTGGATTGAAAGACTTCAAACATCACTTTCCCAATTTTTATACCCTTATGATAAAACATTAAAATCTTTCAATCCTTAAGTGAAATTGTTGTGCTTTATTTTCCCCTGTGATTTATGACATCTCTAGTTTTAATTTGTAGGGTTACAATTCAAAAGAAATTGATACAACTTATGAAGATGTTGGTTTTTTGTTCCATATACAACAAATTCCAAGAAGCTCAAAAAAGGCCTTGGGCATTGAAGGGTTAGAGGAGGTTGCAACATACCAATGAACGTGACATTTGGATACATTTGGAAAATTTTCAACCCTGCAGAGGGCTGTTAAGACTTCATTTTCGGCACACCCGTAGTGCTAATATAGAAAAATAAAAAAATAATTTTTTTTTTGAACATTAAAAAATATTTAAAAAATAGTCAATCTGATGTGGCGCTGATGTGCAAAACTCGCAGTCTCTTGGAGGGCTGAAAATTTTCCTAATGAATTATGCAAAATTAGATAGGAACAGGGTTTGCTTCTAAAACATGTCCCTGCACGTAGATACATAATTGATTTTGGAGATGTACACAATAAAAATGGTGGTTTAGAGTTAGTGGTKCATTGAAAGATGCCCCACCTTACTTAACCCTTTAGTGACCGGTTGACCACATTTTGGTCAATTTTTGGACTTTATACTCACTCTAGGTCAAAACACACCTAATTTGAAAAAACTCAAAGAGGAACGGAGTTAGAAAATCTTTAGATGCTCAACTTGAATCAAATTGTTTGGCAAGGCATGCAATTACTAGTAAGCTAGGTTAGTTTTAATAATGCGATGGTGGCTTATGAAATGCACAAACAAGCTTCAATTAGGGCAAGTTTTTACAAAACACATGAGCCATAAAGGTGACAATATTGCCTAGTAATTCTTACTTTGATCTCTTGTAGCAAATTACTTGGTTTCATTTTTTTATAGAAATAAAAGGAAGGATAAAACAATGTTGTTTGAATATTTATTAAATCAATAGTGGAATAAATCATTAATGGAATGGGTAGCTCTAGTTAATTACAAATATTTGGTTGAGGACCATTGCATGTCAAAATGAACCACATGATTGATTTTTAGTAAGACCCTCTCACTACCTGCGCACAACATTATTTAGTATTAAATACTTGAATTTGACTCTTGGCATGTCTAATTTTTCTTTTAGTTTGGTATACAAAATGTTACAAAGTACATTGAAAATAACTAAAATAATACTTACCTCCTCAAAAAAACTACATTTCAATTATGGTTTTTTTCCAAAAGATGTGTACCAAATTGGGTGATATTGGATTCTTCAATGTATGGTTAGTAAACATTTCAAGATATAATTGTTCTTAGAGTACTAGTATGGACCAAGGTTTTCAATTTCAATCGATAATAATTGATTCCATGAGATTCCAAATCCATGAATAAAAATGGATTAGAATGCGATGTCAATGTCCTCTTGAAAAAAGACATAATCTTGGAAAGGGCATCAGCACTTAGTAGGGCATTTTTAGAAACTTCACAATTAAAGAAAATTAAAGAAATTTCTCAATATTGATGTTTGGTGCACTTCCATGAATTCTATGGGACCATCTAATGATCCTATCCATCTAGGTTGTTTGGAATCATTTCAGACCTTACTTTCAGGTTTAATCCTTGAACATCGCAGCGGACGTTTTGTATCCTCTCGATGACACAGACTTGTAGGACATAATTGCAACTTTTCATCCTCGATATTAGGAGTGGAAAGGGAATCGAAGATCTTTTCTAGTACTTTGACTTCCAATGAGAATATTTGGCTTTTCAAAGTAAATGATGTCACATGGTATCAAAAATGCATGCTTTCCACAGCCACCAGTTCGTCCTTCAAGGGCTAAGCGTAACTTGCAATGCAAGAATCCACATGATTGATCAACTTTCTTTTTACTTTGAAAGGGATCCAAGTAACTTAGCACTAAACATGAAGGAGTAGGCTTCCAACAATTACTATCCATATGGATAAATTATATGAGTAGAATTGTAGATGGGAGTGAATTCAAACTAGAAATTTGGTGGGATGAGTTTGGGTGGATGATAAAGAACAAAACGATGTAAATTCTCAAAATTTATGCGATGGTGAAAATTCTCATACGTAACATTGTTCAGGAAGATGGGAGATTCTCCTTACATGACAATTAGATTTCACATCATTTTTGTGGAAAAAAACAATTTTATAAAATACTTCTATTTATGGAAATATAAAAGTTTATTTACATATTTTAAAAAAAGAAAATAAAAGTGCAATAAGTGATCTATAAGTATGTTAGAAATTATTTCTAGTCTTGCAAATTTAAAATGAAACAAACGTTCAAACCTTTCCAACAACACAATGAAAACGTACAAACAATCTTTAAATTGTTTTTTGTTAAATTGCGAAGGCTTTAGTAACAAATTTGACCTTATAGATTGTGATTATATGCACTTACACAAACTTTTAGCATGAGGTGATGTACTTATTAAAATATTAGAAGGTTAATCTCCGAAAACAAAACTTGTAAATTTCATAGTATTTGTTATACATGCACAAAAATATATTGTTGTACAAGTAGTAGCATATTTTGTAGTATAACAATAGATTATCCATGTACTTTTGGTATATGTTGTGGTATTTAGAGACCTTCTACAACTTTGGGATGTTACAATTCTTGTACCATTTGATGTAGTGTAAGATTTTCAACATCTTTTCAATTTAGGCAAAGTTTTAGATTTAGACTCAATCCATCATTGTTATTCAAAATTACATGCTTAGAATGGCCTATTTGGGTTGTTTAGGAATACACAAGATTAGGTAAATGACAATAGACAAAAATTGTAGTCAAAGAGCAAATCAAAGTAGTACCTAGTGTAATGTAAGTAAAAATTGATTTTTTGACATAAATTATTTTCTTCAGCTTAAAAAATAAGTTACCATTTTTGCAACAACCTTTAAATTATTCAATTGTTATTGATGTTCTTCCACCATCAACTTCAAGAGGTAAAATATTTTATCCTTGTCTTGTACTCAAAATGTACCAAAATGTCAATCTCATAGAAGAAGCTATTGCATGTCAATAAAAATAAAAAAATTAAAATTAAAAGACCAAGAGTGGGCTTTGAGAGAAAATTGGATCATGCTTAAGTAATCCAAATAGAGTAAAATAAAAAGATTTGTTTCTTTGCTCAAAATTATCATCTAAGGGCATCCATGTACCCAATGCCGTCCCTTTCTAGGTCATCCATTCATTCTGGACGGTAAATGTAGCGAGACTATAGACTACTTATTATTTTAGGTCAAAAAAATAAGCCATGTACTACCTACCTAYATTTATGGTCTGAAATGATTATGCTCTGTAGAATCAGATGGCATTGGATATAAGGATGCCATTCGGTGCCTCTCCCTTATTTCAAATAGCACTTGCCTTGCTTTCATTGTTGAATTATGATATGTACATGCATAGAACTCTACTCTAGAGGTTGTTGTTACCAAACATGAAGTCATCTTTCTTTGAAAAACTTCAAAATGTCATAACACCAATAAAAATCATCCAAATGGAGACATAATCTTGTAACTCTATTCAAAGAGTTTCTAATAAGTATAGATTCAATCCCTATTTACCAAATACATATAGTACAATCTAAGTTTTGCATCTTTTCAAGACAAAATTTGTACACTACAAGCATTTATTGAAAATTTTGTATTCATTGTTTCTCTTGAAATTCAACGCAAAGTGTAAATAGAAGCTCATTGACAATCCACTTCATTCAAGGCATTAGTTGCTTCTAAATTCTACAGACAAATTTAAGGTGTCTTTAGATTGAAGTAAACATGTAGAATGTAATGCTTTGCTATAGGTTTTGAAGATGTCATCTTCTAGGTTTTAGGCCTTTAATGTGGTAGTCTAATGTCATGTAACACCAAGATTTTCTTAAACATTTTTTTGAAATAAAGAACAAGAATAAAAATTGATTGTAATTTTAGGTTTAGACCCCAATTTAATTTTTGCTAGTGTAGGAGCTGTGAGCTAACAACTTCTAATTATGATTTGTTTGCAAAATTTTCCCATCTAAATTTTTGGGTAAAATGTACAACATCCATATATGAGAACTCTACGGGATGATTTTAGATACACATATTTTCAGCACTAATAATCAATTTACACAATAGCCAAAAAATGCATTTTAGAGAATCTGAAATCTTCTTTTGTCTACCATATATAACAATATACAATGACCACTTTTACATTTTAATTATAAGGACCATACTTAAAACCTAATTTGAATGCATTTAGTTGCTTTTACCTCATATGAGAATAATGTAATTTGATTAGGAAGAAAAGACCAAAAGCTCCATGTGCCATTATGGAGTCTAGAACTTGCATCCCATGACAATGGTTTAAAATTTGGGTTATAAAAAAAGGGGAACTTACCAAACAACATGCCATAGCTTGTCCATGGTTCATAATTTTGCATGGAAATTGTTTTAGGAGCACAAGGTAGAAATACCTAATTGCAATAACTTCATTTTTCCAACACTTGAAAAATGGACTTGAACAAACATTTCCATGACTCAAATACACAATAAATTTTCAAAATCAATAAATGAAAGAAGAGGAGTCTTTTGAAGCAACCAATAAAATTTGAGATATTTTGTGCTTCAAGGGTGCCCATTGAAGACAAGCCTAGTGTTATATATAAGATACACTATATTATCAACTTTGAAACTTTGTAAAATATTTTTAGAATGTTGAAAGGTTACAAATCCATTTGAATTGAATTTCTCTTGAGTTCACTATTAAGGTCATCAAATTTTGTAGTTGCTCGACTGCTAAGATGGTAGGACCACAAAAGTGTCACAATTACGATAGCTATTTTTGATGAACTACTGTGGAATTTATTTATCATAATATATTGCCCATAATGCATTTTGGAGGTAAAATTAAAAGCAAGACATGTACCTTACATTTGTTTTATCTCGTAGATTTACTAGGTGAAAGACAAAAGAATTAAAATTGATCAAAGATTCTCGAGGAGAGTTCCAACTTTTAGCCAAACAAGGTGGAATAAATCATTTCCAATCCTCTATTCATTTTCCAAGCCCTASTTCTTGACCCAAAATTAACTTATTCATAATGCAAATCAATTCGAAATTAAGCCCACTTTCCTTTTGAAATGTTGATGGACTCTTTTTCCTTAAAATTATACATTTATTTTAAAAAAAACATTTGTGGTTTGTTCTTGTAGGGATGCTTGTAGGAAGATATTACATTTTCCTTCAATTATTTACCAAAAATCTAAGCGAAAGATGAGTTGGTTTCCACTAGTTTTTTTCTTTCAAAAGCTAATCAAACAATCCATCAATTGTTTTTTGGTACGAAGGGAGGGCCATTTTAGACATGTTCCCCTTATTGTTCCGATGCACTTGGGGAACGATTGGTTGATGTCAGAGTTACATGTATACACTTTTGAAATAAATAAAAAGTTAAGAAAAAAATGACGCGACCAAACATCATACAACTAAGCTTAGTGTGTTGTAGTTCTTGCACAATTCATGCGTTCCTAAGTGTTGGAAATTCTCAACCTTCTACCAACCCAAAATCCCATTTAATGAACCAATATAAAGGAATTAGTTATGACTCTTGGTAGGGATGCTATTTAGTTATGGCCTTTTCCTAGCCTTGAAATCAAATGTAGTGAATAGAATTTGATGTATTACATACAAATTTCTTTAACCCCTAAAAGCTTAAGGGGATTGGACAAAACACAAATGTCATATAAAATATAAATTCTATAACTTTTTTGAAGTTTGCATCAAAGAAGTTTATTTGAAGCACAAAAAGTAAAAGACATCCATATGGTCAAAATTATAAAATTATTTTCAGATTCTCTTCAAATGAATTTTGAAGATATAACTTCAAAAATTCACCAAAAATACAATTTCTATACTAAACACTTGAAGTTTTTTTTATTGGTCAAAATAGTGGTCTCTATTGAATTGTAAAAAAATGCATAAGATCTAGTCATAAAAATATCAATTAGTTCCTCAAATAGTAAGCTTTTCAACACTACAAAATTCTGAACACATTGTGCTATTTCTTTTATGATTTTTTTCTGACCATAGCGATCTTAGTTTTGAATATAAATACTGAAAGACAACTTAATATTTTCAAGGAATAAAAAAAAAATTCAAAAAAAAGTTTTATTTTGCCCGAAAATTCTATCCGAAGTTGGGCATAAACCAAAAAATGGTCGTGTGAGCGCTTAGGGGTTAACTAGACTTTTATCATCAAATAGAGGTTACTTCATATTTGACTAGATATGCATTTACAAATTTTGTCAATTCATTGAAGGTAAACACTCAAATTGCATGAAACGCATAAAATTCAAGGAAATGGTAAAAATCAAAAGAGTAAATGATCTCTCAAAGAAGTTAGTATAATTCTAAAAATCTAATGATATTTAAATATCATGATACATTTCAACATCATTTTTTATGCCATTTCAATTCTTACTGAAGCCAAATCAAAGGTAAGTATTTTTTTTTTTTAATTATAGATACAAATGATAGAGTTCAATTTTATATATATATATAGTAACTATATTCCGAAAACGAAATGGTTCAAAAAGTTTGAAACTTTGGTTACAAAGATCATATGGTTTGTTTTTGGACTAAGTTAATAAGTTACATCTTCCACATCTAACTTGACTTACTTTAACTTACCTTATTTTTATCAAGAAGTTTGATTTGAAAAGAGAACCTGCATTGAAGCTTGATCACATCATTAAATGTAGGATTTGAGCAGTTCACTGCTTTCCCTGATGTCATAATTCATAGAATTCAAAGAGAAATATTGAAGGAATCACATTAATGTACAGAGCAGGAGATTACGGCCTTGGAATGTTTTTTGACGCAGAAATAATACCAATGGCTGATTAATTCACACCTGTCCTTTTTATAAATAAATAAAAAAAAATACCAATGGCTGCAAAAACAGACACTGTGATGGACAGAAGAACAGGAGCCCACTCAACCCAGATCACCCCTTTTTGTTTGGTTTTTGAAAAAGTGTCAGGATGGCGATCACTTCAAACATAATGAAGCATTTTATTTCAACCATCTTTTGGACCAAAAATCACTTTTCAATCAAATTCCTACACTTTTTCATCCAAATTTGGCAATTTCATCAAATTTTTTTTATAGAAATGAAATATTTCTGGCAAAAAAAGATTACTTTTATGGGAGGCAACCCATTTTCGATCACCCCCATTTCCAAATTGTAGATTGTTGTTTTTCCAAGAAGTTATGGCGTAGTCCCTAGAATAGTTGTGGCTTATTATGATTGGTTGCAAGGCTCTCAATATTGCAATCAACCCTTGGTCGATTTTGCAATTAGCCTATGGTCAAAAATAGAAGGTCTATATCACCATTATAGGTCATACAGAATCTTCAACTAAAATGTTCATAGTAATTTTGTTATATGTAATAAAATTTTGGAAAAATATGCAATTCTTCCAAACTCTATTGCTATACATGGAAATTTAAAAAAAAAAACTTGTGCTCGAAATATGCATAATTGCTTATTTGATCAAAAATGGGTTGCCTCCTTTATTTGGCAAAAAGTAGACGTTCATTTTGAAATGGTGCCAAAAAGAAATGGATGACCCAAATGAGCCATGACTCATGAAGCACAATTACTTACAAAGACCCATTTCTAACTTAGCCCCCTAAATGCTCAAACTACTCTTTTTGGCAACATAGCGATTTCGAGTAGATTACTACAAAATGGAGTTTTTATTTTTTTTCTTTGAAATTTTCACACAAAAAATTTCCAAGGAGTATCTTTCAAGCGCAATAATTTTCACAACTTTTGACTACATAGTTAAAAAGTTATTGAATGACGTGTAGTTTTCATTACTTGGCGGGTATCCTCGGCAGCAAAAAACTTCTTGAAAAATTATTATTTCTTAAAATAAAAATTTGAAATTGGTTCTTTAGATTTATATCTAAGTGCAAAGCTTTGAATCATTCTATTTTGATCATTGAGTCAAAAGTTATGAGGAGTTTTAGTTTCGGGTAGTTTGTGGGTAGTTATAGAATCTCTACTGTACAAAAAGTTTGAAAATCCATTATTTAATTAATTTTATAATTTTTTTGAAAAAAAACAAAACAATAGGTGTAAATTGTTTATTACAACATTTTAAGCATTCGGATTGGCGTTTATCAGTTCCGTAAATACATTGTTTACAATTTAGTATTTTGAGTCATTTTCTACTTTTCTACTTACTATTTTTTTCCTATATATTGAACAATTCCAAACGATTTGAATTTTTTTCAAACATGTAACCAATTTGGCTCAAAAAATCAATCCAAAGAGTAACCACCATTTTGGACATTTTTTTATACAAATGTGACCTTGTGAAGAGCAACTGCTCATTTTTTTTGCACGGCCAAAAAAATGATTTTTGCCAATTCAAACGCTAATATCTTGCAATGTATGCAGTGGAAGATTTTGAAATTTTATCTACATCTTTTCAAGCCAACGTACTACAAGATCCTATACTTACATGTGTCAAATTTTTTTTTCTTAAACTTGGTACTTGTAATAGAAATGACAGTTTTGGAACGTTTTTGGTGAAAACATAGTCAAAACCATTTAGGGATTAAATTAAACCTAACCAAGTTGCTATTTTGGATAGTTTATATTTTTGAAAACCTCTATTCAAAGTCTAATCTTAGCATTGAAAAATTTCGAAAATGATTGATTGTGATTTTTTCAATTTAAGATTGTGCGCAAGGGTGTTCATTGCAATCTTGACTTTCCAGAGTGTTGAGGGTGCTTGGACAAATACACTAGAGCTTGGAAAAAAAAAAACATTAGAAATTAATTTAAAAAAAATCTAGGGTAGTTTTTGAGAAGCCATAAGTTGATTGGAGTTATGGATGTTAGGCCCTTCAATCTCATATTTTTTTTGGTGACCAACTTTTTAGATTTGACATGTGAAAAGAGGATTGACATACTTCGATTCACTTTTGCAATTTTAACACCCTCATTATCAAACATTACAATCTTTCAATCCATAAGTGAAATTGTTGGGTTTTCTTTTTGTTAATGATCTCTAACATGTCTAGATTGAATTTTCACGGTTACATTTAAAAAAATTGATTAATCTTATTAAAATGTTGTCTTTTTGTTCAATGTAGAGCAAATTCTTAGAAGCTCAAAAAAGGCCTTGGGCATTTAGGGGTTAAGTTAGCCCCACGATGCTTTGGCCGTCCATTAGCAAAATAACTTAATAAACCCAATGCCTCATCACAACATTTTTGACAATATGTAATCCCTCTATGCTAACCCTTCTACGACAGGCTAGTAGCCATGGAAATCAGTCATTTGATACTGTGAGGATTATTGGTTTAAAAAAAATCCTAAAGTACACATTGGAAACCAAATAACTGTAGAAGATATTTTTTTTCATCCCAGTGACTAACTTCCACTAAAACCAGGGCGGTGTGGGCGCTAACGTGCCCTATCCCTGCCCAAACTCAAATCCCCCGGATTTCTTTGAATAAAGCGGAGCAAGTAGGGTCTAAGCCCGAAGCAGAACACCGTTTAGGTGGGTGAATATGAAGGGGTAACCTCTACTACTAGCTAGGACCTTTTGATTTCGTAAAAATAAAACAAAAACAATTGACGTTACATTAGAACCGAAGGAAGCGGGGCAAGAAGCAAAATCCCAACCCTCCATCTCCTTGGGACATCCCTTCCAGAATCAAAGATGCCAAGGGGATGCCCCAAGGGGATGGAGGGTTGAAATGCTTTTGTGGGCCCGCTTCCTTCGGGTGTAATGTAACATCAATAGTTTTATATTTTTTTTATGAAACCAAAAGGTCCTAGCTACTAGTAGAGGCTACCCCTTCATATTCACCCTAAATGGTGCTACACGCCATGTACTCAAGCTATGCGCCAAACGACGCTATGTACGGTTTAGGTGCTACAAATTAAATAGACCATTTATTTTTTCAAAGAAAATCTTGGGGAGGGTGGATTTGAATTTGGGCAGGGATAGCGCGATTAGTGCCGGTACGATCTTGGTTTCGGTGGGAGATAGTCAGTTGGACTTTTCACCCCTAATTTCGAGGATGAATAATTGCACTTCTATCCTACACAGAAAGGTGCTCTCTCATTCATTGTCCATAAAAAGGCCTCTACATCATTGAAGGGGTTAAATTTTTTCTACTCTACTTACTCAAAGTTATACAATGAAGTGTTGTGGTTCCATGCTCGAGCTAAATTACTATTACTATAGCTGGATAGGAACATGGTAACAACAAAATAATCTCTTCTTTGCAAGGCTCATGCACACTCCAAATGCAGTGGAAGATAGAGTGCCAACTGGTAACATTGACTCATTTAAGTGCGATGGATGACAAATTATTATTTTTTTGTGAGGTAGAGAAGTGCAACTATTCATCTTGGGAATTTTGTATGGAAACAAGAGATCTTTTACACTAGTTTGACTTCCGACGAGTGCTTTTGAATTTTTGAAAATCACTGATTTCCATGGTATCAAAATGGACAATTTTCATAGTCACAAGTTTGCCCTTTAAGGGTTAATTTAATAAAGGTCCCTTTGCACTTACGCCACTGTAAGAAAATCAAGAGAATCTAGTCCCTCCAACTATGAGGTCCCCCATTTCTTCACTTGAAAAAAGACCATGTTTTTCTCTAACCCAACTATTGTACCTTATAACTAGGAGCTTTTTCGACAAATAATTATGATAATTCTTGCCTAATTTCTTACTTAAGAAATTAATTAAGAAATTTCTTACTTGAGAAATAATCCCATTGTCTTGCCTAATATTTGGAAATTTCAATTAATTCAGGGAAAATCACAATATCCTTTTTTACGGACATGTGCTCGCCATTTGTAGCAAGCTTGGCTAAATATTCTATGCATTTTATGATCAAGTAATCTCTCATCCTCTTTAAAACCATCAAAGAAATATCTACTCCAACCCAAATGCCTATACCTTGTTCAATTTGTAATGGTTGCCAAAATAACATAAATTCAATTTTAGTCACGACTAATCTCGCTTTGGGACTTTAAATAAATATTCATTGTTGATGTGTTGAACTTGTTAGTAGAATACTGTATGTAGAATAATTTGAACATGTGTAGAAAGCTTTGGTCATGTTTGGGCAGTCACCAGAAGGAACCCATGTTTTTGGTGACAAGCCTAGATTTTTTGGAATGGATTTTTTGTAGTATCTATGTTGACATCTAGGTGTTTTTATGTTTTCATGCTGTTGCATTGGATGTTACTGTGAACATAAAAACAGCTAGATGTCAATAGAAATACTACAAAAAATCTGTTCCAAAAAATCAAGCTTGTCACCAAAAATGGGGGTTTCTTCTAGTGAACGTAAGGTAAAAGCACCCATACCCAATCAATTAAGCAATTTTGTGACAAATCACGAGCAATACGAGACAATGGTGAACTCAGTGCAATTCTTGTGTAGAAAGATTGGAAATATGGGGATTGCAATTTTTTGGTAATTTTATTTCCAAAATTGGAATTATTATGAAATTTGGGAGCCGAAAAGTGCTTATGACTGATGACCAATATCTAGATTCTTCAAATTATRATCATTCAAGRACYACTTTGGTGCTCACTACTTCTAGCGCATTTTGGGACATGTGTCATGACCTTAAGAGTCTCAACCTTGAAAAAGAGGAAAAACACATTCCAAATATTAGATGAACATTTGCTACAACATAGGTTGGAAATAGTGGACGTGGTGGCTTAAAATAATTCACCTTACAAGTTGGGTATCCATCGATATTTGGTTGAGAATGGTTACTTTTATCTTGATGCAACATCAACATCTGTGAAAAGAATGTAGAAAAATGCAAGTAGTTTCTTCCTATGGATCCTCTATGGAGTTGTCACCAATAGAAAAAGAGGTGTTTGAGAATCCAACGAATAATATGAAAGTGCACAAACTTGGTGCCTGTATAGGCCTTTGGCACCATGTTCTTACACTACTCTCTAGTACCCCAATACCTATTTTTCTACTAGTGTGTTGACATGTATCATATCCAAATATCACGGTGTACAATTTAAAAAAAAAAGAGATGCCCAATCTTTTTTTTTTTAGGGATTATTCTTCCCAATTTTTTTTGCAAGGACAAAACATAGATTTTCGAAGGAATTTTCTCATGTGAAGCATCTGCGAATCCTGTTAGCCGCGTACCTCTTGATTTCTTGTGTGATCCTTGCAGCAACAGAAAATAATTTGAGGCACAAACACGCAATGTTGATGTGAGGGAGAAACTCGAGAAGCAGACAGCCAAGGCCCGAGCGGATATTCCGAATCCCGTCCGTTGCGAGGGAGAGCCGCGCGAGCGTCGTCATGGCCACTCCCCCTGCGCCCCAATTCCGTTAGCAGACCCCCCCCTTGAAAACGGGAATATAAAAATAGTAGCTGGAACCAGAGGCCCAGGGGCCAGACGGAGCAACACTCGGGACAGCGCCGGGGCCGTCAGTGACGGGAAGCAAGCGGTCGCTGGGCTGCAAAGAACTTGCTGGATCCGTCTCKGCGAGGGCGGCTCCCCTCGGCTCTCATCGCGACTATTTAGTTGCGCTCCGCGCTTCTACTTCTTCACACTTGACTTCCCGCACTGCCCCTTCTGGCTCCTCGCGATCGCGGTTTTACGACCGTCGTACGTCGTCGTCTCCGCGCGCGCCCTGTTGTCGTGCTTCCATCGGGACTCAGATAACCACGTAACGCGAGCTTTGCTGCTGCAACGGGGGGCTGCGGGTTCCCTCTGAGTTTCCAAACACATCTTCTGTCGTGTCGCACCTTTGGGTGCAGCTAGTCCAAGTCGTAATTTCGACCATGCGCTTGCTTGGTGSTTTGCATGCATGGCCGATTGGAGTAGGCTATTGAACCGGGAAGGTAGCTAGCAAGGAGTACGTCCAGTTTGATCGCAATTTTGGTCTGCCATTGAGCAGCTAGCAAGGGTTTGGCCGTTCGTGTAGAGTTTCCGATAGGTCAGTCGTTTGTTGCAACTCTGGAGTATCTCCTGTGTTGGAATTTTCGCGGTCACGTACTAGCTAGGTGGCGCCGGAGCTTTTCTTTCGTTTCTTTCTGTTTTATGTCTTCTTTAGGATTTTCGAGGGTTGGTGTAGTGTAGTACTGCACCTAGCAAGCGCTTCCAGCGTGTGGTCTTCTCCTTGGAAGACGTTCATGACGTTTGGGTGGCTGGGCTCTGGAGCCCGCGCCACTCGTACATTCCTTCCACCGGCGAGGGCTGCATCGGGAGGTGGGGTGTACCGTCTAGAGTTAGCGGTCGGCCAGGGGACAGTTGAGTGTAGTCGAAATCGTGAGACAAGCTGAAATTGGTGATCTCACGATCAACCTCACGCGCCAGGACGCCTTCACAACGTCCGTCTCGGCGTTGGAATCTTTCTGATATGTATTTCTTGTTGGATGAGATGCAATCCCAGCCTGTAGGTCAKCGCGCCTGTTGTCKTGAGATYGATCGGGCCCTAGTTTCTATCGAYAGGCGCTAGCTTAACTTCCAGTCCYTACCTTGTGATATCCGTCACGCGCAGTGATGAGACTTTCACCGTTCAGTCGTCGAGACGGCGATCATTACTGCGAGTACGGAACCGGGATCACGTCTCGCGGTCATTTCCGCAAGTCCTTGCAAGCACAAGGTCAGCTAATGGACAGAAATCCGTCTTCTAGGGATAGCCTCCATTTGAAGTAGCTTGATTGAATCCGAATATCCTCGCTGGAGTTATCACCGTTCTCGGTGCACCAACACGGAAGGTTTCCTGGAGTCAAACGCTAGCGATCAGTCATTACCCTGTAATGCGTGCGACTTGCTCGGGTGGAATGCTCTGTGGACTGACGCAGGGGCCGGTCTTCATCAGCAGGCTTCAGATGACGACCAGGCTTCCTTCCCCTTGGAAGTGTTCACGGTGCATGGTGAAACAGTACGTTCAGGCCTCTAGGTTACCTACCATGATTGAAAGTTTGCTACAGTCATTGAAAAGTGTTGCGCGAGATGTTATAGAATGCTACTGTTGTGGTCGTAATCGGGAGGTCGCAGTGATGATTGGCTGGTGAAGAAGACGACTACAGCTAGCGGCGAAAGTGGATTGCGTCTTTGCCGAGCGGAATGACACCTGTGCCGAAGCTAGCTTTGCTGGTCAAACTGGAGCTCCGGACCAGGCTTCATTCCCCTCGACTAAGTTGCATGGTCGTCACATCGATTAGACTCCTAAACGAGCAACCGGCGACTTCGGCGTAGCGGAATTTGTCGATCAGCGATGGTCATCATGGGATTTTGCCGGGAGGTCTGGTGTCTGAGATAAAGCTGTTTTACTCGGCATTAATCAACCTTCCGGCAGGCTACATTCAGTAAGCAACTGGTATCCTTGCCAGCTCCATTCGAGTGAATCTAGTCTGAAGTTTCAGGTTCTGAAATGCGATTTTGCCGAGTGGAATGACGGCTGGAACGAAGCAGCAGTAAGCCGCCACAAATGCTCCGGACCAGGCTTCATTCCCTTCGGCGAAGTTGCATACTTCCTCTGTCATGAAGGTGCCGCAGGGGATGTGMGAAGACGATGGTGAATTCGGAGGATGGGAAATCGTCGCGGGAAATGATGTTTGGTCCAAAGCACTCTTTGTTTGGTCCCGAGCCATTCTACACGTGCTTCGGACCAGGCTTCATTCCCCTYGACAGTCTTCCATGATGCAGAAAGATGATCGGGAGAATTGAAGCCAGATGGAGCTTCGATGATCAGCACAACTGTGCACCTTGGCTGTGAGGAATGACGCATGGCCTGATGCTTGTGGCGCTCGGTCGCTTGTACATGAGCCTCGGACCAGGCTTCATTCCCCTCATCTCAGGTGCATATCATGGACCGACGATCGAAGAGACGTGCATCATTTGTGAGGACTTCCATTTCTTGACCATGACAGTGATCAAAGGTTATTATCTCAACCCATGGGAATATAATCAAGCAGTTTGTAGAATTGGAGGACTGTAGTTACTGACAAACCGCGAGCTGATGCTCTGTGAACCCCGACTTGTGGAGATCACATGCGTTTCTACAGGTGCTTATCGAATTAACGGATACAGGTCGAATTATTCGCTCAATTGCATGTTAGATTCCGCGAACGCTTCATCATTTGAATCGGTTGCGTGAATCCGTATATCAGGAAGTGTATGTACCTTTAAATTTCTGATTTGTGTAAGTTGATGTATGCGCGTTTCTAACGGTTTTCTGATGGTTTGATCGATTTCAGTTCTTGCATTTCAGGGACCTTCGATTCTCTCCACTGCCACGAGTTGCCGTTGACGGAAGTCTCTTAAACTTAAGACTGTTATCATCGCAGTCGTACTGTACCCGAGAGGCGTTTAATCTGCGTCGACGTCTGGCTTCAGGGTCACTGAATTTCACAGATATTTGCAGTCGATGGAAGTAAAGCCCGTTTTCATTCTGGAAGAGTGTTTAAATATAGGACGAAGTCCTTCCTGGCAGCTACAGGGGAGGATTTCTAACAGTACGCGCCGGAGTCGGTAACCGACGGGTGATCCTAAATGCTGCTTTCGGGAGTATCGTGTTCGATTTGGTGTCTAGCAATCCGATATGCGTTCCACCAACATGGTAATTTAGTATGGTCTGTACCATTTGTAAACTTCTAGTCACAAGGACATAAGTTACAGTTCTGACTGCGACTGCTGTAGTGGTGTTAGCATGTTTGGTGCAATGTCCAAATTGTTGAACGGTGAAACTTAATTCTCTTGCTGACTAGTTAGCCGCTTATACTGAATAGCCATTCAGATGTTCTTCATTACATCAGTGTAGAGGGTAGATGAGTTTGTCCCTTTTGAATGTCTTCTGTTATTTCATGATAAAATTCATTGGAATCGAAGCGATTGTTCTCCTGACTTTACTGAATAAAGCGGTAATGGTTCTATTTTATTACAATTTGTGAAAAGGCTATTGAAGCGCAGGTTGGAGGGATATCTCTGTCGAAACTTTTGAAATATTCGTTGAATTATAGTTCAGGGTCTGTACCAGCAACATTCTCTGCTGTTAGTGTGACATTTTCGAAGAAGCGGCTCTCTGTTTACAACTCACTGTAACGTCATCTTCGTCGAAATGGTGATGGTATTCCAATACAATGACGTGGTTTAGGCCGCTCAGAAATCTTTACCAGTCCAAGTTTTTGTTCTGAATCTTAGCGTTGTGAACTTGTGACAACTCATCTTGTCGAATATTGCCGATTTTAAAAAGACAGTGACCTTTCTGCTTTTGAAATAGAAACTGGCCTCTCTGCCGTAGCTCCCTGTATCCTCGAATCAGGACTACTGTCCATTGCAGTCACCAAGAATTTCTGGAAAACCAAAAGCCTGGCTTCCAGGGTCTGCTGCAAGTACAGACCTTGCAACCCCATAACTTCCAAAGCATGCTGATATTCACCAACTGACATGTTCGCCGTTTATATTCCAGTCAGAGCAAGCTTTCATACAATCGATAAAGCCCACAGACAAGCCATGCTGATCCATTTCGCAGACATAAATAAATCGATTTTCACACACTCCGAGACGCACAAGTTTCTAATTGTAAACACGGTATTCGCAAGTCACATATTTTAATCACAATGAAACTGGCTCGTTGCAATTCTAACACTTGCCGTCTCTCATCAGGTTCCGTGAACCTGTGTCTGCCACCGCAACACTTTTCTTCACAAATGCTGCAATAACAAACAAACCCAGAATTTTTTTGCAGCGATAGTCTCACACACTTCCAGCTCAAACGACGTCAGTTCTTCCATGAGCCCCACATTTGAATCCTGATCCCATTCAATCGGCTCTTGAAGTGACGGGAAGTTGRAGCGTCTTCTGCGACGTGTCGTACTAGTTCGGGACCTGTATAGAAAGCCGTGTCGGAGCGTGAGAGAAGGTACGGCRTTATGCTGTTTCTATATTCCAAGAGGAATGTTTTGTGCTTCTTCAGTTCTTCAGTAGCAGCAGCAGCAGCAAATTCCTGGCAGTGTGTATTCATTAATTTATCGTCAATTTTATCTGCGGATTCCGCGCTTGATCTGACACCACAGGGCTTTTAAGTTAACCTTTCTCACGCCGCTCTGGTGTAAATGGTATTTTAGCGTGACTGGGGAATCTATCTGACTGCGTGTCTGTTGTTGTACATGTTTCTGTCTTTCCTGCGCACTTGAAAGATTCCCCACAAGGTTTTTCCTTTTCTACTTTACCTTACTCGGCTCATTGAAAATCAGTTAAAGCTGCCACAATTCAACTCGTGCCCCAAGAGAGAGAAAAAGAAAACGATTCCAGGTTCAGAAATTCTGACCTGGTTTGTTGTACGAAGAGATTTAATTTGTTATAAGTTCCATRCAATATCAAATTGGATCCTGGGAGTATCGCTCTGTCAATTCCCATACGTAGCGTCGGTGACAATTCCTAGTAGGTACGCACAGACGTATTGAAATTATTGAATTTCGAATTTGGCGAATTCAATGCATTTGTGGCTTGGGTTCAAATGTTGCATTGATTGAGATTCGTTGGCACTGTGACATTACAATGCCGTCACTTCTCCTAAAAAAAGAAGAGGTTTAGACTGCTACTTCCTGAATCGTGATTGAGAGCAAACACCGAGGTTTGCAACACTTTTAAAGCTCCTGAAGTACAGGCGAGTATGAAATCATCAGAAGTTCAGAATGTTCAGGCTTCTAACATTTTTTGTTTACCACGGTGCATTGTTGTCAAAGCTACCTCAAGTAAGCTACTTTGCTTCGTGAAAAGATGTCCTCATACAACATTCCATCAAAACTTTGCAAGTTTGATCTCCGATTTTCATTTAGTTCGAATTTCCAAAGATGGTGGTCAGTCATAAGTCGAAAATTCAGATGGTTCTCAAGACTCAGAAGTTGTGCCAGGAAGTTCTTTTGTTTGAATCGTCACCCATTATGCAAAATCAAAGTTCTTCGAGGATTGTGCAAGAGGGATGGTACCGGGAACTAAGTACGTTAATAATCGCAGGTGCCAAATGACAATTGATGGAATTAATTTCTTCTGATGTGGTCTAAACTGAGACGAATACTTATGAGGTTTCAGGATGAACTAAATTATGCCAAGAGACAACAAGGCCTGATATTGATATTACTTATATCTGAGGTTTCAGACATGTTTCTGGAAACTTCTAACTTAAACCCACACATTCAAATTTTGCCATGGAAACAATTATGAAGAACACAACCACAAGCATTTACTTAATGAGGCGCTGGTTTGACAAAAAACAGCCATAAACACACTAACATTTGCCAACTAAAGAGAGACCAAGTTAACATAATTTCAAATKCAGCGAGCATTGAGGCGAGTCTCAATTAGTATAATTGTGAGGTAGGCCTGGCTGTACTCGGTTGATTCCTTCTTGCAATTGAATGCGTGCCATGCGTTGAATTTGTTTCCACGTGTACATGATTCCTTTATTCGAATTAAACATGACAACCCTTTGATTATATATAATACATAACATTTTAAGTTACAAGAGACCACTCAGGAAGCAAAGACTTCTAGTAGTACCATTAATTTGTGCGTTATGTAACTTACCTTGGCGGACACAAGATTGCAAAATTGAATCTAATAGCTTCCTTGGTTCTCTCAGAATTGTCAATTCTGATGAATATAATTGAAGTTATGCAGAAATAAATGTTCACAGGAATCACTCACACAAGTTCCTTTATAGAAACTGGAACAAAATTTTAAAAAATGAAACACAAGAAAGAGCTTCCAACGGATCTTTGGATCTGCTTGGGATGTTGGTGGATGTGTTGCCTTTATTTGCATTGGAATAAAATTGTTCCTCTGGTAACAAATTGTGTCTGACATTTTTGAGTGACTGGACCATAAAAAATATTCTGGTTTTAGAGCACAGAAACAAGCAAAAGTTCTTGAAATTCTTTGTGTTCTTTATGACCTCATTTTTGCAAATCTAGTTTTGTTTAGTAGAGTCAATGCAATTTTGGCTTGGTCAACTACTTGACATACTTCCATGCAGTTTGTAATTTTAGAAAAATAAAATGTACTCTAGTAACACCAAATCCAACCATTATATAGGACGACAACTTATAGAGTGTTTTCACACATTAGGATGACTTTCATCCAAGCAATAATGAGAAAGGATCATGAGTATCAATCTGTTAGTTGTCCAAAAAATTGGATTTTGGAGTACTTCAAGGTTAACCCCTAAAAATATCATTGTCCTCTTGGGGGACAAAATGGATTTCAAAAGGTTCCTACAGTGGTCAAAATGGAGTTTGGGAGGTTCCCACGGCCTCGATTCTTGTTGTGATGTTTTGAAACTTTTGTGAAAATAGAAAAATACACTAGCTTTTGTAAATATGATTTTTATTTCAATCTATGCCCGGAAGCAAAAGTTATGCCACTCTTTATTCTATTTTCACCTCGCCATTCACCAAAAAAAATCTACAAAACTTGAAGTAAATCTATTTTCACCTCGTCATTCACCAAAATAAATCTACAAAACTTGAAGTAAAATTTTTAATTTTTTTCCTTATAGATCATATTTTTGTCTACATAGATTGTTTTGATTCATTTCATTTGGATTAGTGATGTGGAAGTTAAAAGAGCATTTGTTTTTTGCGCAATCATAGCATTTTCTTGAGAAAACAACCTATTGGATTTGTTTTCTAGAGTGATTAGACCACAAATAATAATTATCCTTATGAATATTCTTGTCTTGGAACACACAAAAAATTCAATAATACAAATTCTCTATACCTCATCTTCAACTTTAATCTTAATGAGGACTTAGAGCATCTATAGTATATGACCAGAAACAAGGATAGTATTGGAATTTGTTTTTTAAGATGAGCTAGCAATCCCAGCCTCAAATGGATTTTTCACCATTATAAGAAAGAGTGAAAACAATTCTACATTAAAAAAAAGACTTTTTAATGCAAAAAGGAAAGTTTCAGTTTATTGGCATACATAACTGACATTACTTGAAAAGGCATGACAATTATAAATATTCCTATTGTGAGTCAAGTTGTGGGCCCTTTACATTTTGCCAACTTGCCAGGTTTGGAGAAGAGAAGAGTAGGCTCACAATTAAAAAAAGCCAATACTTATTGCAATAGAGAATGTTTTTTGGATTTGCCCCTTCATTATGCCGTTATTGTCATGGAAGCTAGTTCTATTGCAAAATGATGCTATAGTAACATGAGGTTTATACTCCTAGAATCACCGCTTGGAAATCATTTTTGCACTATGTATTTTGAGGGCAATACAGGGGGCACGTACCCTACAAGTGATAGGTGGTCTAATCAAAAWGAAGAGTTGCATTAGAAGTCATAACCATCATTCTAAAGTCACTTTCATTTATATATGACACATTGTAGTTAGAAAAGAAAATTGAGAGTGATTAGGACATAGAGTCATAATCACATCTTTTTTAAAGAGATTTTGAAGATTTAATTGGACCAAGGGATTTCCCATTCTCGTCTAATTATCTAATACTTGATTGCTTAAAGGAACATTGTTAAGCACTCTGCAACCTACTTCCATTAAAAAGTGAACACCATTACAAACAATAATTCACCTGTTATAGTGCTTGGCACTATAACTGAGGTTAATACGGTCCTTCAAAAATTGTTTTTTCCAAATAGTCTAGCGCTTTCACAGACTTCAAGGGCTATACCAATAAGTTCATAAACAATTAACAATTTAAGAGTGATTTAACAATGATTTAACTAGTTAATGGTTTAACAAAACTTCCTTGCCAAAAATATTTTCATGTATTTTTAAATGAAGCACAGTATTCCAAACTTGAGACAGTTTCAACTCATAGGAAAAATCATGTTTGACTGCATGCGGTATACAACCAAGTTCAAAACTAAAGTCATCATTAAAAACTCAACCAAAAAAACCATGTAGGACAAAACTTGGCTGAGAAAAGCTTAGCTAAAATGCTATATACTCTAATCACAATGAATTGCTTCCACTAGCTTGAAAGACATGGAACATGCCCCAAGTTCGTAAAAATCTCTATTGTTGTATACTTTGAATATATGCCTTTGATAACCGAGTTTATTATCTAGCAGTTTTATTCTCCTTAAAAGTGTGTCCTGGCTTCACTTCATTGAATGTCACAATCTTGTTGTTGTTTTCAATCAATCTTGGACTACACATACTGTTGCCACCCATGATCTCGGAAGGCTTAGAAACCCCTACAATACGTCAATACATTGCACAAGAGAAACGATAGCGTCATCGCCATCTTTCTAAATATCACATATATGTACAAATTAAACATAATACTAGTAACAAGGAGTGTAGTAGCCAAACCAAACATACAACAAACACAATATCCTAAATGACCAACAACTTTCATTGACCACCAAATCCTATCAAGAATGCAGTGATTCTTCTTGTCAAGCGCCAAAAACTGAATCCTACACAAACTTCTACACACCCATCTTGTTGGCAATGAGCAAAACCATTATTGATACATAATCAATCAAAGTTACGCAAGCATAGTAACACCATCAAAGTCCCACAACCAAAAACAATAGAAAAAACAAAAATGAAATCTGAATCTGCCAATCCCAAGGAACACCATCCCAACCCTCAAAAAACCCAAGTCAACAATACCCAAATGAGCCATATGTGCAACCTTGAAAGAAGTCCGTCATTGGTTGATCACTACACTGAAGTCAATTCAATATACAACGGTAATACAACAACATGAGCCATCCACATTAATAACTTGCAAGTTATTTCTATCAAGGTCAAATCTAATTGTTTAGCTGATACGTTACTCTAGATACCTTGGATGTAAGATGCACACAATGATAAAAGCATCACAAAACACAAGAATGATCCTGCAAAACCATAGCATCAAAAAAAGAATAGCAGAAAAACATACAACCCACCTCTTTTAAATACAACCTAATCAAAAACATCTTAATATATATATTGCTGAAATTTTTTGTGATTTCAGCCATAATTAACATACCATTTTGTCTACTCTGTGTAGATTGTCATGAGCATAGATATCTTCAAATGAAGTTCCCTATCTAGAAATAACTTGCTACAAAATTTTGTTGGACAAATCAACTTCTTCTCTATACTTCGCATAGGATTTAGAATCTATGTGACCTTTGATGCTCATTCCCTTCTCCCTAGGCACACGAGCCTCTTCCATACAAATAATACTAGTCTCTATATCGCTCTTGTTAGTTATTTACTTTGATTTCAAAGATGGCAGAGCTTTGGCCAAAGTACAAGTTATATCATTTGGTGTGTTTTTACCAACAACACCACAAGTAAACCACATTATATCGAGAGGTTTCAAACATGATTTAGAGGTAAAAAACAATGGATGTTCAAGATCCACTAGTTCAAACACGAGCCAATAGAAAACTAAAGACTTGTAAGTGGAAATCACATCAAAATCATAGCAGTTCATGGGTTTTTTCAAATTGTCTAAATTGCAATGCCATACATCAACTTTCCAATTCTTTCAAAATACAGGCAATAAATCACTTTTTGTGGAAAAGACCATACCATTACAAGTGATCTGACTAAAAACTTTCAACTAATATCAATCACTTGCAATTGCACTACTAAAACGCCTACAACACTAGTAATTACTTATAAAAACATCACTAAGTAATAGTCTAATTGCCATGTTTATATTAGAGGCTATGATATAGACAATTCACAAGTGAATTGCAAGGAAATCAAAGGGAATCTCAATAAGTCAAAGCTTGATTTTAAAAAACTTGCGTCTGAAACCTTAAACATCATTCATTTGGGCCCGTATTAACCTATTTCTAGCCAAGTACGCAAGCCCCGAGTTGGTGATGTAGTTGTTGTGCCTCACTAACTCATTGCACAAATTGATTACTCAAAGCCGATTTACAATAATAAATCAAAAGTAGGGTTGTCACTGGTCATGTCTTGCCTAGACAAATGTGACTTTGACGAAAAGTTAGGATCCAACCTTAACGTTTGTTAGAATCCCAAAATAAATAAATATTTTTTCTTGGACGTTCCAATTGTCCCGTTGACAGTTGGACCGTCCAAATCGACAGCCGGATCATCCAAGTGACGGAAAAACCGTCCATGCCGTCCCAAAAAATAAAAAATAAAAATAAAATTAGGGTTTGGATTCCGATGCAATCCCAACATGTGTGGACGCATCTTGGTTGACGTCAACGGACATCCAGACATGAAAGCCATAGTCATGTCTGGATAGACATTCCAAATCAAAATATACCGATTTTGAGAATTTAAAGATAAAATAACTAATTTCAAAAACTTGTCTCCATACCAATCTTTGCAAATTTCAAATAAGTTGCTCTCACAGTCTTTTAATTCCCTCCTGCCTCTAACAAAAAAAATCGTGGGAGCAAAAATATGCAAATTGTACATTCAAACCAAAAAGATGCATAACAGAAGCTTCATCAGAGTCCAACATTTGTTTCTCTACACTCCTAAACAAGGCATCACTCTTCAACGTCTCTTTTCCCAAACCTATATGATCGCAGCTCCATCTACAACCAATTTCACAAGATATAATCTCGCATCGGTCAAAATGTAGAACAACATTGCTGGCTTGGTAGAAGTCTCCATATAGAGTTGCTCCCCGCAAGCTCAAATTATCCTACCAATAGCTCGAAGCATATTGGCAATCCTACAAGGCAAATAAATAGCATGAAATTAGAGTGCATATAAACGTGTACATTAAGAAACAATTAGGATATACAACAAAATATAAATAATGCGATAAAAGAGCATATTTCCCCAAAAGATACAACTCGCCATTGCGCTTGGCTACTTGCAACATGAAAAGTTGTAGCATGTCGACCAAAGGAAGGATATCTTTAGCCTCTGCCAAATCCTCAATACTAGTCTCCGTAAAATAGTCCTTGAAATGACGGAACTTGTTGAAAGTTTTGTGTGTCCAATTCTCGGACTAAATTATTACGTCGTCAACCTCTTTTCACTACATTTTCAAGTTCTCTTTCATTGATATTCTGAAAACGATTTGCCAATGCATCATCCCCAATTGTATTGGTAACGTATTGAATATTAGAGGACTCATTAGATGATTCAGGCGGAACATAGGCATGATCATCAATATTAGCAAAGGCTGCCAATACAACATCGTCATCAAATAGAGTAAGCATCGATATAATCTGAACTAAGATGGTAAAGTAAAGAAGCATGATCAAGTGAAGACACACTAGTAAAAAGCTGTGACCAATACAACATAAAATCAACAATTTTTAATGTTCTAACTACTTGAAGTCACAACTTGATTAAATCACCAAAATTTTATAAAGACAATGACAAATTTATGTTGTTTTAGGTACTTGTAGTCACAACCTGATTAAATCAACAAAATTTGTAAAGACAGACAAATTTATGTTGTTTTAGGTACTTGTGGTCACAACTTGATTAAATCAACTGAATTTTGTAAAGACATAGACAAATTTATGTTGTTTTAGGTNTTTATGTTGTTTTAGGTACTTGTGGTCACAACTTGATTAAATCAACTGAATTTTGTAAAGACATAGACAAATTTATGTTGTTTTAGGTACTTGTGTAATGGTTGAAAGATGTGGTTTGCAAATGCAAGGTCTTGGCAACGCCAATCTAGCTGACATGGAAGTCAATGTAGCTTGACCAAATCGTGACATGGAAGTTTGATCGCTGCTAATGTGTTAGTCAACATAGTTTAACCAAATGATGATGTGGCAGTTTGACTACACTAAAATTTTGAATTTTTTTTAATAATAAAATTTCTTTTTGTCCAAATCAATAGAACTAAACAACAAATTTGAGTGTAATTTTGACTGATACTATGCGACCAAATATAGACAGAACCGAACAATACTTTTTGGTTCTGGTGTATGGATTATAGTTTTTCTACTAGTGACATGACTTCATGATCATGGACAACACAAACATGAATAAAATCGGTGACCATAGTACTGTGACCTTCAATGTCATAATCGTGTGCAAGATTGGCAACGCTAGATTGTTACACATTAGATTGTGAAACCTCAAGTACAAGAACATCGGATTGTAAAACCTTGGATTATGAAACCTTAGGTTCAAAATCATTAGATTGAGAAACATCAGACAGAAAAACCTCGTTACACGTAATCACAGTGTCAAGAACCACTGCAGTAGACTCATAGTAAACAACGGAACCCCAAAGCTATGGACACAAAATCTTGCAATGTATTGTCAATAGTAAAAGATACAGCCTTGATTGTGCAAAAAATTAAGATATCCTCATACATCAAGCTCAATGGCCAACTGATTATTTCTTGCTTGAGAGAGACGACATGATCAGGCTTAAGGACTCATAGAAATGGAAGAAAATTAAATGGGTTAGGACGAATGATTAATGATAGCCAATTTGCACATTCAACTTCTCGACTAGGACTCTAAAGCTTCATACAAGAACTACCAACCTCCATGATTTGCAACACAAAAGGGGTTAGAATCTACTATGTTACAGTGTCTCCAAACCTACAACCATTGCATTGGTTTGATGATACTAGCCATTGCGCAGTAACGTTCCTATTCAACGACCATCAAGTCACTGTGATAAAAGTTCAAAAAAAATCCACCAATAGCGAACAAACATTAGCGACCTTCAATGCTGTGCTTGGCCTCAACAGGTTCCCACAAYATCAACTTCAAGCAAGTTGCAAGGACCCGAGTCAAGAAGTCTAAACACGATCTTGAACATGAGTTCTCAAACCTTATGCGCCACTCAAAAAGTTCAAAAACCCTCACAATGCTTAAGAAATAAAAACAAAATTAACTCAATGCTAATAAAATAAACAACGATAGGTCAAGAAATTACCAGCAAATGTGTGTTAGATGTAGCAGTGTCAATAAAAACACATGATAGCACTATTAGCAACAAAATCACAAAAGCAAAAACTAGCATATGTAAATTGCGCAAACAAGCAACTCAAAGTAAAACAAGCTCCAAGGAAAGCAAAGCGGTGAGACCACAACAGTGAGGGCAAAGAAACAACTAGAAGACCGCAACGCCCACCTGCCTACGACGATAGAGAAGAAACTATCGGAAGGGAGGAGCCTTGTCTAGGAACGAAGGTGATAGGGTCTAAGGAATGTCTCTCTAGTTAAGTCGTTTCTTGAAGATCATTGCTTGCAAAAAAAAAAATTCAAGCATTTTAAATTTTTTATTTATTTATTGGAATTGCCCACGTACTAAACGCAGCGGGAGGCCTTCAAGGGGAGACCTCCCACTATACAATAACAATTTTGTGCCACATGAAGGTAATATTGGGTACACCATATTAATAGAAACTTGGATGAGCTCATTTTTCAACAACCTTGAAGGACATTGTAGCATTGTCATTGCAACAATGTAGGGAATTAAGAAAGTTGCATTGAAAGGACAAAACTTGCCACTCTATATGGTCCACATGAAAAAATATATATTTTGCTTTGTCCACATGCGTGCCACTCTATATGGTCCACATGAAAAAATATATATTTTGCTTTGTCCACATGCGATGTGTTTTTTTCAAAAATAAATCGACCCAAACACATTGTATGGATTATTCCTTGATTTTTCCTCAGGCCAAATAAATCGTGAATCCAAAAAATCAAATTATGTAGAGTGAGTAAAGGAAAAATAATGGATGATAATGGGCTATCAAACAATGTACCAAGGTTATGAAGGAATACATCTATCATTTTGAGTGTCTTGCATCTTCTCATACTATTTGCATTTCTTAACTTTAGAAGGATGTTGAGGACAAAAAGTGTTCTTGTGATGGTTAAACAGGAGCTATGCCAGCATATTGAAGAATGGATGAATATTGTCCAATTTTTGTGTACAACTTTATTGATGCTATATCCATATTATTGAGTTAATTTCATAGAATTTTAGCTATTTTTTGAATTCGTGTGGGATGTAAAGATGGATAATCACCTATTGGAAATTAATCTGAATAATTGATTCATACTGCAGGAGAAGGATAACTGCATAAGTAGGATTCAATGGCCTAGTTAATCTAATACCAAACAAGGTAGCACAACTTGAGCACAATGAATTTCATTCTCACCAACTAGGCCTAGCTCCAAACTACATTTTGAAAGACCTTTACGATTATTCTATACAACTTGTATTTAGCCTTATAACTCTTTGATTGTAATTCTATATATGAATTGTGATATATTGTTATTAACATACTATAATGATCATTAAAAGCCATATCCGTTACATTGAGACTTTTCACAGTCTCATTTTTATTTTCGACTAGAAGATAAACCACTTTATCTCTTTACTAGTATTCTTTATAAATAGGTAACAACATCAACTCTTAGAATTTCATTATAGGATCACTATTTGAGCATTATTTATTTTTATTCCCAAATACTATTTTTTTAAAGAATTTTTCAATAACTAGCATTCTGTCTCAAAATCTGCAAAAAGGCTCAATTTAACAAATATGGCCTTATTAATGTACTTTACATTGAAAAATATTTGGTCAATGTTTTTCTAATCAAGCAGCATTGTATTCATAATATACTATACAACCTCAAAGGGCTTTCATGATGCCATTCTAAGGTTCAAGGCCACAAGGGAAAGTAACTGTGATTTTAAAATACACATTCTTCACAACATGTTAATTGTCCAAACTTGGAGATCCTTATACCGATTGGTTTTTTTACTCTCTCAACACCGCATGTACATTGTATCACCGCATGTACAGTTACAAGCTTATTAGAACTTTACTTCCTACTCAATAAATTATGTCTTGGAATTAGTGTTCAATAAACTACATGTACTCTCAATTCCACAACTTAGCAATAGGCTTCTTAAAATTCTAGTTAGTTATAATCCTCTTATTTCACTAATCCTTCTTATATTCACCATAATTCACTTTATTACAATGATTGAGCACGCAAACATACAACATCCAAGGTTACCACTCTCCAAATGCATTAGTAAATTCTTTAATATCCTATGTTTGTTACACACTCTTTTGTTCCAACGTAGGATTCAAGCTTACTCTTAGGACATGCAACTATCATACACTTAGATTCTACAAAAAAAATAATTAGAAATAGCGATTTTTTAGAAACCAATCACTTAATTTCAACAACTTTAGGAAGCACAATGACTCCAATTTGGCGCTCAAACACAAAAGAAATTCATAACATTCAACTTTATATACACATTCATAAAATAACATCAATTCTAAATGGATAATTCAACGCAGCTTCACAACATCTAATTTGGTACATCACATATGCAATTGACAACACAACAATTCCCATTAATCACACACAAAAATGACAAAATCATTCAATATGGAAACTTCTATTTTGTATTGATCTCAAGAAAATTACAACCAGAACAAACAATTCGGTGCATGGCTGGACATGCACGCTCTTTCTAGAAGTGGGTTCAAAAACAAATCAAAAAAGTCAACAAAATACCACAATTGGCACCAACTCCAATAACTATCAAATTGGAACCCAACAAACCTTTAAATCCCACTTCACTTGATAAATTCCAACTTGGAAACCTACAAAACGCCAAATTAGCACTCCTATATACATCCAATAGACTAAAAGATTGCAACCAATACTAACTTCAAAACTAGAAATTGCTCACCTTAAAAGTTCCAACTAAATGTCTCTTGTTTCACATGGGATAGTTTATCAAAAATACTGATACAATATGCAGACAATGAATTTCACTACTTTCAATTTATTTCTTGCTTTAAAATTGCTTTTGAAATTTATAATGTTTTTTTTTGCTTTTGAGCAAATTTACAAAATGAAGCTTATCTTGTTTCTAAATATGGAATGAAAAAATCCTCTTGATAACAAAATTTTCTACTCTATAATATAATTTTGTTTTGAAGTTTTCAGATCTTTTGAGCATTTTTTGCATTTGATATGAATTTTCTTCAATTATTCTTCAAAAGTTCATGGTAATTTGAAAGTTTCACCAAAAAATTGAATATATTTTCACATATATTAGACATGTGATTTCATCTCTAGAAAAAATCATTTATAAATAGAAAAATGAAAGATACAAAGTGAGGGTCTTTCAAGTTAGATTGCTTGCTCATAGGCTATGTCCTTTAGGACAATGGTACCTATTGTATAGTTGGGTAAAGAAACCTTACAAATTTTTTTCGTAGTGAGACTTCAACAAACAATGCATGAACTTCTAGAAGTTATATTTTACTCAAAATATGTCCGATTTCAGAATCGCAAATTGCGTTGGAATCCAACCAAAAAATACTATATGACAAAATAGAAATATACATGGAAATTGGAAAATGATGAAAAAGTCCAAATGTTTTCTATACACTACCTACCATCTAGTACTACCACCCCTTGCTAAAATCACCTCATGTATTCGCTTGGCCATACTTGCAATGAGCTTCAACAATTGCTCCATGGATACCTCATTCCATACCGCTTGAATTATGTGTATCATGTCTTGTTTGTTCTTTGGCTGGTCGTGGTGGCGCAACAAATCTTTTAATATCTTCTATAAGTTCTCGATGGGATTTAGAATTGGTGAATTCGCAGGCTAATCTAGCTTCCGAATACCATGGGCAATCCTCCACTCTTCTGAAAACTTGCTAGAATGGATTGGGGCACCATCTTCCATAAGTGTAAGTTCTTCAGGATGATCATGCATAAAATAGAAGCCACTCAAGGTGCCTTCATAGACATTGCGAACAAAATCTGATGTTGTTCTTTTGTGTTCTGGCATGATGACTATAGGGCTTTTATCAAAGCCTATGAAGGCTCTCCAAACCATCACAGATGATCTACAAGACTTAAACGTCAATGCTAGACAAGGGGCTGCATATGCTTCATGAACCTTTTGCCAAACTCTAATTTGGCGAATTTTTTTTCCCAACTCAAAAGAGGATTCATTTGTCCAAATTATGTTTTTCCAATCTTGCTTTGTCCAATGTTGATGCTTCCGTGAAAATTCAAACCTCCTTGCTTGATGTTGTATGTTAAGGAAAGGTTTTCGATGTGCAATTCTGTTTCTTAAACCCAACTTCCGCACATAATTTTGAATAGTTTTACGATGGACTTTAAACTTCTCTGCAAGCATGGCAAGAGTTTGCGTGCGGTCATGATTGACCGCGCGACCTAAATCTTGTTGTGCACATACAGATAATTTGAGAGGTCGATGACTTGATTTTTTAGTTTCGATAATACTATGAACTTTCCAATTTGTTAGAACAATGGACACTGTGGATCGAGGCATGTTCAGTAATTCCGCAATGTCTTTACATTTCAATGTGAACTATGAGTGTTCTTTCTTCAGTGCTTAAGGTTGGGGTCCTCATTTTGAAAATTCAAATCTGTAGGGGAAAAAACAGCAATGAGCTTCATGGTTGTTCAGAAGGAAATTGAAATAGATGAATGTATACAAATTGGGTGCTGAAATTTACTTGAACGTGTGCTGCATGGAATGCCTCGAATCACAACAACCTGCTCTAATCCAAGCTCCAGCAGCAATAAAAATCAAGAAGCAAAGAGCAATCGTGAAACCGCATCAAGCGAACAACAAGTGAAGCCCGCCGCAAATCTGCACGCAAGAAGAGCAGAAGCAATTGAACCATAAGGATAGGCAGAAACCAAGAGTGACCCCGAAGCTTAGGTTGGTATAAGCCCCCCCGGAAATTGTGCCGAGAAGAGAGAAAACTGTGGCAATGCTAACAAGAATCGACAAGAATTGGATGTGCACCCACCTTTGAAGACCAGTGGAAGCGCCCGAGGAAGATGTCCATAGAAATGATGATCAAGCATGGATGAAGTGTAAGTGACGAAGGTAGCCAAGGCCCAAGATCCCAATGCTGCAACGCCAAATGCGTAGCCACATGAAAAATCAAGCAATGGCTATAGCTGTTAAATTGTGGGGAGTGAGTTATCATGTTGGCAGCCAACGCAATCAATTGTAGTGAAAGTAGAAATGGAAAATTAAAGTACATGCGGAGGACAAGTCAAACGACGCCCTCACAAATTTTTGGGACCGGAGGTGTAACCAAACTCATGCACTTTGGAAGGAAAGGAAGAGTGCACACACAATCGTTGGGACTGTCGCGGGAAAAATTTGTAAGGTTTCGGTACCCGACTGTACAATCCATGACATTGCATGTTCACCTCAATTTTTCATGTTTAAGTTCAAGAAGAGCATACAAGTTTTGTATGTTCAATCTTTTATTTCAATTCTAAAGAGCAAAAAGCATCTATTGCCAATAAAATCCTTATGTAGTATAGGGATTTCACGTGGGATTCAATGTAAATAAGCGTTTAATTTACACCAATCTCACAAAAGAAATTGGATTTTTTTCTATATTCATTAGTAGTAGCATGGCATTTTTTGAGTATAATACTATTTGTGAACCAATAATCATTTCCTAGAAAGTCATGCCGAGTCAAAAACAAGGACCATACAATCGTGAGTCTCTTTACTAATGGGAGCTTTTTGGAGTAAAAAAAGGGAGGTGCTCCATCTTCTTACATTGTGACTTTGTGAGTGGAGTCTTTTTAGGAGGAGAAAGCTCACAAAATCCAAATCATCATGTGCTCTTGATTTGTCCTTGCGTGACAAAACCAACAAATCAAGGAGTGAAGTAAAGCTCCACTCTAACATACTCCTTTCATCCCACTTAAAAAGCCTCCAAACTGGATATAAAGTGTGTACCACGACACCGCTCCATTTCTTGATTTTGCCAATGGTTGAGACAACAATGTGAAATTCAAAYCAATTCCCRCKCAATCAATTCCAAAAATTCCACATTGCTTATTCMACATTCAAGGATTAAAATCAATAATTGGAGTCTTTCATGCACTATTTCTAATTCCAAGGTTTGTACTTGGAGGGAGGGAGTACCGGAGTACGTTACAAGTGAAGAGAATTGCTCATTTATTTGGCTTGATAAGCCCTCACTTGTTCAATCTGAACCTCAACTTTGTGTGTTGTTACTTAGTTGGAATTTTTATCATGCCAATTCAAAAGTGGGTTTCATGRRAATATWATGGTRTTGTCACACTTGAGCATGTTTCTACTTGTAAGTTTAAGAGTGATGTCATCTCAAAATTAATGGTTGCCAAAATTGTGCATTTTACTCTATCTTTCWTGGTTCACTTGGTGTAAAAGAARACTAAGAAAATTCCATYTCAAGAAAGAGATTACAACAYTSTCCGACGYRTAAAGCAATAAGTAACTCAATTTCACTTTTGAAATCAAGAGAAATTCAATTTCTTTTATATTTTCAGCAATTCTAATAATAATAMCACGAAGCTTCTTAAGTCTAGCTTCTACTTTGCTTGGAACCTTCAAAATAATCCTAAAATCAAATATTTCATTTCAATTTAAAGTCATGACATTTCCAAGATTAAAAAAAATGGGGCCTCCATAGGATTGCTAGAGTTAACCTCTAAAGTCCCAAGGCCTTATTTCCATCAAAAACTAGTCAAGACTGTCATTTCTAAAGGAAAGAGCCAAAAAAAATTAGTGTTTTTTGAGCATATCTAACCATAGGATCGTGTACTAGACTAGCATAAGAATGTGTGGAAGAAATTTTACAAACTTTGGCTATGCAAATTGTAAGATATTTGTATTTAAAGTGAAGGAAACAAGTTGTTTGCAACTTGCTCAACTACATTCTTTAGCTTTGAACCTTCATAACTTATGATTTTTTCTCTATTGATTTTGAATTTTTTTTTTATAAGATAAAAAATTGAGTTGAGAATCTAGGAAAAAAAACTCAACAAAAATACACCTAATTTTCACTCATTAAAAAATTGTTAAGTAGCAGTAGGTTCAAGATTGAAGGAAAATCTAAATTGTTAATAGCTCTAAGATGGAAATGAAATACACTAATCATAATGGTGAGATTGTTCTAGCACAAGATCTTACCTTGTGAATCTTTTTTTCTGAAAAATTGTGAAAATTGAGGTCAGAAATGAATCCTACAAGTTATTTTTTCAAGAAGATACTCTAATTGCCCGAAATCTAAGATTGTCCATAAATTTTGCATAAAAAATCCAAATGGAATGAATCAAAGCTTCTCATGTAGGCAAAAATACAACTTATTTGAAAAAATTTTAAAAAAAATTAGTTTGAAGTTTTCTTAAAAGTTAATTTCTGCCCGCCAAATTAAAAAGGGCTTTTTGTACCATAACTTTTGCTCCTGGACTCCAATTGAAATAAAAATTATATTTTTGTAAAGCTAATGTGTTTTCCTATCTTTTCTCAAAAATTCAGAAGATAAGGACATATATTGAAACCATAGGAACTTGCCCGAAATCCATTTTGTCCCCCAAGGATACTAGTAGTCCAAATCCTCTTCTCTAAATTTTCTCTAATGATATATAGTTTCTTGGAAACTTCATTCAACTAAATGCACCTCTGGTGAATCTTCAAAAAATGAAGTGTGTTTTAATTATTTTGCTATGAATTTTAAGTATTTTGTCTTCAAAAAGTTCTTAAATGTGAGTTCATCTCTGAAAAATGAAAATAAAGAATTTGAACTRTGAAAAATGGACCATATTTAAAGAAGGATTTTAATATTTTACTACATGATCATTGGAACAGTCCTATAAGAATTATCCCTAAAAAGTCATCAAATTCATGAAAATGGCATATGATGAATTGTTTGAACTTTGAAATAAAAAATGGAAGATAAAATATTACAATTTTTCATTCAAATTATAAAGTGATAGTTCTTTGACTACAATTGTAGTGGATAATGATGGAAATTCCCTCATGTACGCATTATAGGATTTTCCACAAAAGAAGATACTTTGTCCTTGAATCACAAAAAATCTTCTCTACAATTCTTTAGTCATTTCTACCTCCTTGTTTTTTTATCTAAATTTTTATCCATAAAAATAATTTATTTTGGATTTGAACTCAAACATTGACTAAATGTTATTATTTCAAGTTTACACAAGTTTCAATTTGAAAGCTCTAAAATCTCTAAAAATTAAATATTTAATCTTACTTTGCACTTTGGAACTTCACTCATGTCTAGAACTTGACCTTTAATTATCGAATCACAAATAAATTTGAATTACACTACGATAATTCAATTTTCAGATGGCTTAAATCTAATCCCTATTTTCTATGATTTTTTTTCAATATTTCTTCCAAAATTTGTGACAATTTTCTTACRAATTATAGAAAAAGGTGCAATTTAAGTAATCCTTGAAGAATCAATTCAATTAATGTCCACTTGTTCATAATACAAAGGGTGATTGCAAGAAAGGGTGGTACTATTTCCCGTCACAATTGAAGTGACCTTGTTAATTTGCAGTATAACTTTTGAAGCACAAGTCCAATGAACATGAAATTTTTACTGAACATGTCTAACTTTATGGTAATCAGATCCCTTATTTTTTAGAAATTGAAAAAAATCGATTTACATTTAAAAACTATTTTTGTTAATTTGTCACACTTTGAGATTTAGGGTTTTTTACTGTGTTACGAGTCTCCAAATTTAATGATCTAGAGTTGAAACTTTCATGGTATATTTGGATAGTAGGAAATCATGTATCTACCAAAGGAAATTTGAAAATATGCTATTTTATGTCCTCCACATGAGTACAAACAACACTGTGATTGCGCGCCATTTTTGAACATTGAAGATGGTTCTTAGATCATTTTTTCGGTGAAATCTCATCACCATCAATTCTTTCCAAATGGGCAATTTTTAGTTTTTAAAAAAATGTATTTTCCTATTTTGTGTAAATTAAAATGTGAAATTACAGTGACAACAATTAGTTTCATGAAATTTTGCACTTTTCTAGTTCTCCTACTTAGAGAATTTTTCTATGGTTTTCCTTCCTGGGGTACCTACTTTGTAAAGGTTCATACATGAAACATATTTTTTTATTATTTTTGAAAATTGTTTCTCTAATATTAAAGTACTCCCGAAGAAAAAAATGAGTACTGTAAAAAACGCTACGCGAATCGCACGCCCTGTCTTGCAACGACCCAAACTACAAAATAGAGCATAAAATGCAAAGAATATTGAGCTAAGGCCATATTCGATTATTCGTTATATTGAGACYTTTCAGAGTCTCATTTCTATCTTTGACTCAAAATAAACAACTTTATTTCTTTACTAGTATATTTTTTATAGATAAGTAACAACGCCAGCTTTTAGAATTTCATTATAGGGTCACTATTTGAGCATTATTTATTTTTGGTTTCAATTACTATTTTTTTAAATGGATTTTCCAATAATTAGCATTATGTCTCAAAATCTTCAAAAAGTCTCAATATAACGAAACTGATAGATTTATAGGCTTGTTCTCTAAAATAAGTGTAACCCCGTTAGAGTGAACAAATTTGAGCTTCCAAGTGACTTTGGTTGTAAAATCCTTTCATCTTGTCAAAATTGTACATAGCTATGGCTAGTATAAAACAAGTAAGCCCATTGTAGACAAAATGGGAGCAAGCCCATTATGTATAGGGCAATGTTTGAGTAGGAGGGCACTGCATTATGGAAAGGACTGACGAGGAGGGTGGAGCCTTATCTTTCTTCACACAGTGCTCAACTACAAGAAGCACTGCCCGGCCTAAACTGCATGAAGAAAACTTGGATGAAATATAGGATGAATAGTACTATTGGGATGCAATGCGTAYTGCCCGATTAAGCGGACAAAATCACATAATTGGGCATTAACAGATATTTCGTTAAAATGGCAGTATGCATATGCCATTTTTTCATTCATTTTCTAAGACGTGTAGATTTTAAACCGCACGATCTGAAATCTAGGAGGGGTGTACATTTCAGAATTCAGACCACACGTTCTAAACTTGAAAGTGCCAACTTTGTGGAATACCGCCATTTTAACGAAACACTCATTCACTACACCTTAATTACAACATGGAACCTATTCTAAGCATGAGCAGGATCTTTTCTTCCTATCATTTACTTGGGCAAATTTAAATTACTGGTGTACATTTCCAAAACTTGAATGTACACCCCACCATTACAATTTTGCCCACAATGGGTATCTGGCAGTAAGTTCATGCAGATATTTGAGGTCCTTCATGGGCGCAGCCGCAATGCAAGGCAATGAAACTCTTGCAAATTACTATGATGATTATAGTCTACATTGCTAGCTCCTATTTTCAKGAGAACGTGCCTATTACCACCATCTGCATTCCAATTTTGCCTTCATGAATGTAAATTGTGTGTACTTTATTGTAYACACRAGTGGTGATAGGTGGGTTCACCTTGCATTGGGATTAYAAACTACAAAAAGGCTCATTTGCATGACTGCAGTCACGTACTGCATGCACCATGCACGCACWATATCTGCATACAGTATTTCARCATGCAATTCTTTACCACACCAACAGCATGCAGATATATGACTGTACTACACATATTATCTGCAGCATTTCGATTACGTGGTAGTCACCAAGTTTTTGATGATCGGTCAGCCTGTTTAGGTATTCTGAAAATTTGTGGATCGAATCACTCTTAGAAAGTAAGAATGGACTTTCAAGTTTTTCAAAAAAATGTTCCAGAGATTTTTAATTTATAATCCAAAGCCTGATATAGAATGTTCCTGAACACCCTWGCGTCTTCTGTCAATATCAACATGATTCCATTACAAGCTGCATTCCAAAATCATTCAAGTCCAGGTGTTGCTCGCTCCCCGAACATCGGCATGGACGTGGTTGCAGTAATGCGTGCAATATAAGTTATGCAAGACGAGTCCATAGTTTCTCGATCATTGTGGAGCACAAGTTGCAGGTTCCCCAAAAGACTTGTAAACGCTGGATTACTGCTGTCAATATTCACAGAATTCCGTTACAAGTTGTGCATGTCGATCCAATTCCCGAGACTGCAATCAATCGTAAGAATTTGATCAGCATCACCATGAAATGCAATCAGTGTGCACAAGAATTTGCAAATAACCAATGAAGGGTTTCAGTACTAATGTATACAATTTACACTGTAAGATGGGTTGCCTCTCGTTTCATAGCCGCTGGCAAGGTTTAGCTAAATGCTCACTACTGTCCACATACTGTACAAAGGACTACGTTACAAGCTGCGTCCGGTCAATGGCCTGGACTGCAATTACAAGCAAGCAAAAAATTTGGAAGCCGACATTAATTAGCTTTACACGTCGCACTGCCACAGGAATTCGGCGTAGCTGGCGTGGATGGTGCTGTTCTGAGGCGCCAATTCCAGCGCCTTCAAGAACAAAGCCTCCGCTCGATCTGCGTCGCCYAAATTCTGCCAAGCCCGCGCGGCCAAGCTCGCGACCATCTCCGCGTTACGACCCGCATCTTTCAAAGCCGCTTCGAAGCTCGCAAGTATCTCGCTCTTCCTCAACATCGGCGTCGCGAGCTTCGCTGTCGTCGCTACTACGGCGTACCCATCGCCACCTCCTCTTCGCCCATGGTACAGCCGCTTTGGCTGAGCCGCAGAGATGGGTTCTGCCACTGCGAAGTCCAGGAATCGCTCTTCTTTTAGCGAAACAGGGTCACATTCTTCACACCCACTCACGGAGGCCGCCTCGAAGCTGCCATGGAGCGCAGCGCGCGAGTCTTCGACGAAGAACCGCATCTCCACTTCAGCGGTTTCACGAGCAGCAGTCAAGATCGCMGCCTGGCAACGCAGCGCAGCATCTCCAGTGGTCGAGATCGAAAGCCTCCTCGGCAACGAGTCCGATGCGTAGTCAGAGTTACACGAGAGCGATTGATGGGCTATTCTCGACGGATCCAATCCACACACCACTCGAGCTCGCGCAGCCGAGTCCGCGATGAGTTTCCAAGAACCCAAACTTCCCAGTGCCATAGCCATCCCACCCACAAYACGGGCTACAACACGGGCACAACAGAATTCGCAACCAACCTCAAATTCCCCCTTTCCTTCAATTCAATTCAATTCCCCCAAACCCAAGCTTTTACTTCTCTACTCTCTCGTGGGACAGAAGCCCAATTGCACAGTACAGTACAATACACCTCCACTATCCCAGCAAATGCTAACTGAGTCAGCAGCAGCGCAGCCTGGTGGATTCTCGGGGATCGCGAGTCTGATCCGTGGGTGTGGGCCTGGCAATCCAATCCAAGTTGCGGCTGGAGCTTCAACTGCAGGATCGAAAATGGCACGCCATGTATTGTATATATGACATAGATTGGGATCTAAAATATTCTATGTTAGTTCATTTAACATTGGGGAGCGGCGGAGGGCATCGATTTGCAAGAGTAAAATATAGTATGCGAACAGGTGACGGACGGATCGGAGGAGTATCTGATGATCTTCGGAAGCATGGGTGCACATGTTGTATGGGCGCAATGACGAGCGGGGACGGGGGCGGGGGCTTCCTGGAGGCTCCGTGAGTGTGGTTTGCCTGGGTCTTATTTTCAGGAACGTTCGCGGCGCGCGCGACGAGTCCTTCTGGACGATGCGAGGACGCGACTGTTCCTTTTAGCATTGCCTCTGCATCTCCCACGCCAGCCAAGCCACAGAAGTACAATGTGATCCCTCAAGTTTGTGACAATAAGGTAGAAGCACGTAAATGTGCCACATGTTATAGATTTGCAGATCTTGAAGGTAGCTACAAAATAAAGTTTGTGACAATAAGGTAGAAGCACCTAAATGTGCCACATGTTATAGATTTGTAGATCTCGAAGGTAGCTAGAAAATAAAATGACGTGTGCTTGTTAGGAAATGGAAATCAACCAAATTGGTGTCGTATTTTTTTGAGCTTGTATGAATACAATACAAATTTTTGAGAACAACTAAGTAGATGCACCTATTGCAGATACTAGACTAAGACCAAAGTGGGCACAAAAACATCCAAAGGCGAGACACTTTAAGCTTGGATCCCATGCAGGTGATTGGCCAATTCTTGGAAGAGTGACAAATTCTTGGAACCCCACTTGTCTACTTGGGTCCACTTGTGCTTGGATTTGGGTCCACTTGCAATTGGATTTAGGTCGTTTTTTAGATGCCACTAAATGACTAGTGTTACATTTGGATGTTGCTACCTTAGAGTTAATAGTAAAGTTTGTCTTTTGTATGTGAACAGGTGTCAAAGGAAGTTTCAAGTAAAAATAGTAAAAAAAGAAACATGGCACCAAACTCCATGAGACCTTAGTTTTGGAGCTCCAAGGAGTTTCGTCCTGTCTTTTTCTCGTGGATAGTGATCCTGCATTGCACACACTTTACGATTAACTCTAATATGTTACCCATGTTCATTCAATTAGTTCAACCTACAAAAAAAAAACTAAGTTGCACTAGTATGGGAGTTATGCAACCAGGTGAAGTGAGGTAATAATTATGGGAACTTACTATGGATCTTATGTGGTTTGTAGAGGGTCTCCTTTCTTATGAAGATATTTAGAGTAGGAGTCAATTGGAAATTTGGAATGGCTTCTTGGCCAACATGGGATCCTAACCTTTAAAGTTCTTTCAAATCTAAAATGTTTTTTTGGATATTTGGAGTATCCAATGCAAAAAGAATTGCATTTTTGTTTGTTTCTTCTCATTTTCTTATGAAATTAGGAAATCAAATGACATTTCTAGGAAACATAATTTTCACAAAGATTGAACCATTATTATGTAGAAAGTGATGTTTTGTGTTTTGTTTTGATCTCCAATTGAGGCAGATGGAGTAGAGCATCATATTGCTTTGAAAATTTGCATACTTCTTCCTCACTTGAAGCTCTACTCAAATCTAAAGTCTTTAGATCTATTTGCAAAGTAGAATTTGAAAAAAACATTGTTTCTTTTTGCTTAGAGTAAACTTGTCAAGCACCGCATAGACAAAATTCAAATCCGTCTCCATATAAATATGGAGAGTTGCATTACCAAATGTCATGTTAAGATTCACCTTCAAAAAATTGAATGCAAAAAGATTTCTTCCTACAAGTTTTATTGCAATTTATAGATGATGAGCTTAAATGTAGTACCTTGTAAGCCTTTACCACACAACGTGTTCACTCATTGGGTGGTGATACAAAATTTTGTTCCCATTCCAATTGAATTGGTAGTTAAATTGTGCAATTACCATATTATGGTAAATAGCAACRGATGTTAGTTTTTTGGTGTATAGTCTTTGGGCTCATCGGCTCATGCTCCTAGGCTCACATAATAACAACCTTTGTTGATGACTATAGGACCAAAGCCTTTCTATCATCAAAGAACATTGTCTGTTATTTCTATTGCAAATCTCTTGAAAACTTCTTTCATTACATATTCAATTATAGGATCTTGTATTAACTAAGATAGTATGGAAATTTATAAAAATAATTTTAGAATCTGCAAAGTTTGTAAGATCTTTGTGTTCAAATTGAAGAAAACTTTTTTTTTTCTTGCACCTTGTTTGACAAAATTATAGAAATTTAAATCTTCTTGATTTAATCTTTTAAATTATRCATTTGTAATTTTATCCTCTAAAGAACCAGTGAACCCACTTTGGGCTTTTTGAGAACTTGGGTAGGCTCTATTGACTTTATGATTTGGGATTCTTGCATGATTTTTTAGGGTGGATGCTACTCATCATAATCTACATGTAAAACTTTGTTTCATGTCATTCCAATAAATATTGCAAAAGTTAGATGATTTTTTCCAATTTCAATGTCAAACCGGGCAACAAAAATTATCTTCTAATTTTTTTGGAATTGCACATATTGATGCCTACTCAAAAAAATGATTCATTCAATTTCAAATAATGAGGTAAAAGTTACGAGGAGTTTTGCAATGAAGGTAGAAAAAATATATGAAGTCATATTTTGCTCTCGATGTTGAAAATTTTCAAATAGAAATGAAAATCAAGAATACTATTTGCTTATTAGAACATTTCAAGGTCATTGGAATTAAAAAAATTTAAATTCTTCCAAAAGTTATTGGCATATTAGTTTTGTCTTTGATTTAGTAACATCTTCTATTTTACATTTTTTTTGACAATGAGTATGAAAGGTTTCTGGGTGAAAATTTTTTACATATGTTTTCAACCTATTTTTCAACATATTGACTAAAATGCACAAGTTATAAGACATACGTGTTTTTTCCTAAAAATGTTGAAAGACAAAACTCAATATATGAGAAACGAGGCCTCTAGAAGGCCGTTTCAAGCCTCTCCCCTTGCTGTTCTCAATGCAGTGATGGAACAGCTGGCTGCTGTCAGAAAATAATTACAAAAAAAAAAAAAAGTTGGTCCTGAAATGTAAAAAAAGTTTTGTTTTTGTTTTTGTTTTTGTTTTTGTTTTGTTTTTTTGCGAATAAAAAAAATGACGTGGCAATCGCTTCGCCATGTCAGGCTGCTGCTGCAGTGCTGCGAGAACGTAGAAACGCAGTAGGGAACTCGCAGCCCTCCCTTAGCCTCAAAAAGCATGTAATGTTCACCTTTTGGAAGAGCTAGGAAAGCCTACATTTTAAAGTTTAGGCACATTGAACTTGCAATTGGTGGTGATGTTCATTTTAAAATTTTGGAATGATATCTTGAGCAACTTAACCAAAGGATCCTACAGTTGCATTTGTTAAAAAATAAATATTTTTCAAAAAATTGCAAAAATTGAATTCATAAACAAATCCAATTCATTAGTATTTTGTAAGATGTTCCAATTGCAAAAAGAAATAAGATGCTCCATAAGTTTTTCATCACTATTCCAAATAGAAAGAATCCAATTAGTCTTTTTTTTATAGAAAAATGAAAATTCATATTAGAAACAAAAATAATAATTTATTTTGTGTGTATATTTTTTGTACTCAAGGTTGAACATTTTGAACTTAGTGTGGCATAAATAAACTTGAAATAAAATTACATTCCTAGAAAGCTAATACATTTCTATCTGTAAAAACAAAGTTTTAAGGAATCATGCCAAAATTTGAGGTCAGAGGAACTTACCGAAACTTTAACTTTAACTGGGGGTTAAAGTTAAAAAGGCTAAGTTTTCATTTTGATATCCCATGACTGCCAAAACTTACGATGATTTGAAACATTAGGTGACCGACTTTGGTGCAATAGAAAAAGAAACTAATTTAATCAGTTAATATGTGTAGAATCAGGTAAGGTATTTACTGGATTATTGACCTGAATTTGTATAAACTACAATGTTAAACAACTGAATATTGCAAAATCTAGACAACCCCCTTCCCTAAGTTCTCAAACTAAGGAGTAATAAGATTACTTTTTTAAAACCATATTAAATAACTGAGTGTAAGTCCTCCAAAATATTAATAATTCATGCATGGCAATGACCTCAAGGGGCAAACAAGTGTTCTTATTTCAATTTCTCCCTGCCCTAGAAAAATCCAAAGTCGTTGATTTAATTTATCCCCCTCTCAAATACCGTTGATGTCTAATTAAAAAGTAAACCATCTGATCATTGATTGCTGCCGTGAGAAATGATCTTGGCCGTTGGTGCTCTCATATATGGAATACGAGGGGTATGTGGAATATGGACAAAATATATATGCACCTATATGGATACATACATATCCATACAAATCTTACCAATATACATATGACAAACAAACTTCAAACATTCCATATTGTTTGCAGGCCAAACCAATGTCAGAGAAATACAAATATGGGATAGGGCAGGGTATATTTCAAACGTCCATCACATTTTTTCAACCAATGGCAAAGTGACATGTGTACCCATCAAATTTTCACGTATGGTTTTCTCATAACGCCACAATTTTTCATAATGACAGTGACAATGACAATGTGCCCAAAAGAGGCTATAACCTCTTGGTTTGCATTAGTCCCCCCTCTTCTCTCAAAAAATCATAGGCCATTGATTTTTTTAATTTAAAAATACCCCTCACTTCCCTGTTGTTGATCTTGATACAAATTTTGAGATACGAATGCTAGGATATTGTATGAATACGATATATGGATATATATGGATATATATGGATACAGAAATGAAAACGAAACCAATTAACCCATATCGATTGTCAAACAATTTCGTTTTGGAAGATATAAGATTGAGGGGGTACTGGATTTTCAAGATATTTTGAGATGAAATTATTTTCATACCTCCCCCAAAATAAAATAAATAATCCGATCTGAAACTTTTTGGTACATTGGTATCACAATGTACCAAAAAGTGGCAGTAACTACCAGTACACAATGACAATGAGCTTCAAAGAGGCAATGCTTGCCTTTTTCCACTTTTGCTTCTTTTCATTCAAATACAACACCATTTTTCTTGGAAAAACATATTAGACCTTTTCACTTCATTAATGGATAGTCATTTGAAATCATTAATTGTCTACTCGTTTGAACATTTATGGTTAACCCCTAATGGACCAAACAACGTTTTTTGGCAACATAGCAATTCTAGGCAACTCACTACGAATGGAGTTTTCATTATTTTTCTTTGAACTTTTTATACAACATGTGTCCGAGGAGTGTCTTTAAGGCCCAACAATTTTCATGACATTTGACTACACTGTTAAAAAAGTTATTGCATGATATGTGATTTTCTTTGAACTTTGGACAGCCTAGGCAGCCCAAAAAAACTCTTTAAAAATCACTTTTTGAAAAATAAAAGTTTGAATTTGGTTCTTTACAATTATATATAAGTGGAAAGCTTTGAACCATTCCATTTGGATTAGTGAGCTAAAAGTTATAAGGAGTTTTAGTTTGTGGGTAGGTATGTTTTTTAGAGACTCCATACTTACGCACAAACTAAAACTCCTCATAACTTTTAGCTCACTAATCCAAATGGAATGGTTCAAAGCTTTCCACTTATATATAATTGTAAAGAACCAATTTCAAACTTTTATTTTTTCAAAAAGTGATTTTTTTTTTAAAAATTTGGGCTGCCCGGGCTGCCCAAAGTTGAAAGAAAATCACATATCATGCAATAACTTTTTGATAGTGTAGTCAAAATGTCATGAAAATTGTTGGGCCTTAAAGATACTCCTCGGACACATGTTGTGTAAAAATTTCAAAGAAAAATAATGAAAACTCCATTCGTAGTGAGCTACCCAGAATTGCTATGTTGCTAAAAAACGCACTTTGGTCCTATATGGGTCAATCATTTGATCTTTAAATGACTGACCTTATTGGAGGGATTGAACTCCTCATGCACTCAACTACATGTGAACTTCCTTTGTATTTTTTTTCTTTGTCTTCACAAGATGCATCTATTAATGTAAGTCTTGGCGTTTTTAATTACAATTTCAACATGTAGGTTTGCATGAAAAATCTTAATATTTTTTTTGAATAAGTGGCTTTGAGAATGTCCATGGCCTAGAGGAGGACAAAGGCTCATCACTCATGGGTCCATTCAACAAGCTCATTGTTGCCTGTTTAAAAAAGATTCTGAAATCCAAGTTTGGACAACCCTTTTTACACCTCTTTTGAAATAAATTTAAAATTACCCCCAAAGAAAAGAAAGAAGTTTTTATTGTCATTTTGGAGCGTTTGAGAATCTTTTGACTTTGGTTTTGATATATTGCAACCTAATGGTGATGATTCCCATCTTCCTTTTGGAGAAAAATGAGGATCATGGTTTCAACTTGAACTTGGGAAAAGAACATGTCTCTTTGCGAATCTCAAGAGATGCCCAAACTGAAGGTGCTGCTCCAGCATGGGAAGAAGGGAAGGGACAAGAACTCAGCTTAACCCTTAAACAACGACAAGGACGTTTCTGGTCCTTTGGATGACACAAATCAACTGTATCGGAAGCAGAAAAGGTATTTTTCATCCGTTTTATGGGTAAAGGTGAAAGTAGAGATGTGCTTTGACATGGAATGCAAGAAATAGGGTCATTGAATATAGTCATTTTTAGGTGCTACAAATTGTAACTCAAAACCAAGGAAATTCATGTCCACTCTGACAAGTCCTTGTATGCCTGTCATCAAATTTTTAGGTGCTGTAGCAAATTTTTAGGTGGTGTAGCAAATTTTTAGATGTTGCTGCCATTTTTAGGTGCTACACAGTTTAACTTCTCACAGTCTAACACTTGGCGGTCCACAATCCCCAACCTGCCTTTTCTCCACTGTAATAGGTCCGTCCTTTAAGGGTTAACTTACTGTACAGAGGAAAACGAAAGTGGGTCCCTCACTGGAGCGATGGCAACTTGGATGGCCCTGAAGCCTCCGAAGAATTCCATGGAAGCCAACTTGAAGTACGACCACCTTCAATGCGACCAGTTCTCCATCCCTTTCAAGCCTCAATCGTCACTCTTTTTGGTTTTGGAAACATGGACAAATCCCATTGAAAGAGGAAAATGTACAGCAAACCAGAAGGCAAGCCTTTGGCAAATTTTTAAAAAAAAAAAGTTTTCGAGCTGTTTTTCATCCTAATCCATTGGTTGCTCTCGACCAACTTGCTCCAGTACTGTAGTGTGCAAGATATTTGTTCCGTCTCCAGCCACAGGGTCCGTCCGTTTGGGTTGTCGCTGCTGTACTCTACAAAGTACAGGGTATGATAACCCCAAGGCCTTTTATGAGCTTCTAGGAATTTGCTCTACACTAAATAGTGAAATTAGGTTGCCTTTGCAATTAGGTTGCCTTCAGGCTCCAAGAAAGTGACTGTAAAAGCCATCAAAGTCAAAAAATATTTCTACAAATATTTCTATTTGTGCACGTGGAAGGTCATGAGTTCCAAATACACCAATTACTAATTTAAAAGTAGGATACTTTTGTACATTAGCAATAAATATTTATATAGTGTGTCATGTCAAGAAATTAGTGAGGGACAACCTAATTTCACTATTCATTGTAGGCATTTGCATACTGTGCGTTGCACATTCCATGTTGTTTTCACTAAGGTAGGAGGTCCTCAAATGGAGCGGGTTCTAAAATGGAACAAGCTCTGGAGGTACATTTTGCACCCTCCAATGTACAAGCAGTCTACATTTGAGGAGGTGGTCTATTTTAGAGCCCATTAAAATGCACTTTTCCGCAACTTCAAAAATTCATAACTAATTCCACAAAGCTCCAAAAAAATATAAAACCACTTGGGTTAGATGCCAATTCCACTTGTCTTTCAAGGAAAATTTATTAAAAATGATTTCAAGCAGTTACACCTTGCCAAAATTCAGCTTCAGCCCTTAGATGGGCCATTTATGGACCTTCTACCTTAGCAATAGTGCGGAAGCTGTAATTTCTAAAGGTTTTCAGTTTTATTCTTTTTGTTGTCCTGCAGAAGCTCATAGGTTTTCAATATATGTGTTTTTATTTATTTATTTATTTATATTTATTTTTGAACTTATCACTGACTTGGGATCTCTTACTATTATTTAGTATCTTAATGAACCAATTATGCTAGTAAAGTCAATGTCTCTGCAATTTGATTTGCAACTAAATAACTTGGGCAGCTGGACCACTTTCAGCTTGGGTGAGGAACATGGAATTTCTTCTAGAGTAAACCGGCCATTTACCACATAGTTCCAAAGACCACACACCAAACCCTTCCAATAACCACACACTAACCACAATTCAACTATCAATTCAATTGTGATTAGAACCAAATCTTGTATCACCGTGCTCAATCACCACACAATGTGTGGTGAAGGGATGCAAGGAATTTTTAACTTGATTTCAACTTCATTGCCTTTAAATTGCAATAAAAGTTGTAGAAAGAAACTTTTTTGCATTTCACTTTTTGAAGGTGAATCTTGACATGACATTTAATAATCATGCCAAATTTCAAAACATGCAAGTCTCTATATTTATGTAGAGAAGAATTTGAATTTTGTGTGTGCCGTGATTGGCAAGTTTAGTATAGCTCTTCACCCTAAACTAGGGCTCTAGGCCCCGGGGGGGCTTTTTCCCACGTACTGTAGCTAGGCCATCACAAGAAACAAGCATGGGACCCCCACCCACGTGAGGGCCAACATCATCCAGTAGGCCTACAGTCTACTGTTTCTCAGCCCAGACTGAGCACACCTTTGATGCCCTCCACTCAATTTGGCCCCTCCCCCATGCCATGCTGCGACCCCCGCCTCCCATTCCCGGCCCACCTCTTTCCCATAAGGTAAGGTAGGGGCAGCCCCTTCTCGCCTGCTTGCCTGCCAAAACCTACGGTAAAAGTTATGGTAGGTGCACATGAAATGCATTCTTCTCATTTCTGGAACTTGGTCGTGGTCTCCCTCTCATGTGTCTTGGTTACAAGCATCATGGTTGCAGTCAAAATATCAGTCCACCTCAGGACGGACCACCTCCTTCCGCGGTGACCATTATCTTGAAAACAGGGAAAGGCCCAAATTTTGCACCTACCCGTGGAACCCAATCGGATCCAAGTAAGGTAGAACCACCCATAACCAATCCCTTAAGCAATTCTAGACATGATTTGGTGTAGTGCAACACAAAGCAAATACTTTCAAAGGTGTTGAGCAAAGGTGCAATGATGGGGATTGCAAAAACTTGGGTAGTTTTATCACTTGAATTGAAAATGTTATGAATTTTTGAAAGGCAGAAAGTGCGGTGGACCCATTGCCAATCTCTAAACTCCTCCAATTCCGATCACTCAAAAAACTAGTTTTCCACTCACTACTTCCTACTTTCTTGCACACTAAGTTGGGACTTGTGTCATGAATTTTTAGTCCCAATTTTGAAAAGGAGGAAAAATAAACATTTTAGCCTTGGTTGGAAATATGTTAGTCTATAGGTTGGTTATTGGACCCTGATCGGGAATGGGTGGTTCTACCTTAAGTTATGACCATCTTGCATTGATAATGCTAAAGCAGTGCCAGCAAATTTCATGTTCATTTTGTGGGTGGGTTATTTGGCATAATTAGGGTTTCAAGTGCATTTACATGGGTTTCTACTTGTAATCATGGATTACAGATTCTTCATCCAAATTGTAGTTTGTAGATTCTTTATCGTCTGTTTTCTTCCGGGTGGTTTAGGCCTGGCAAATGCTATCAATGAGGAAGGAATTGTAGGAAAAAATGGGCCTCCTTGTTGAACAACTTCGTCTTCCTCATTGACTCACTTTTTTTACAAAATTCCCTCTTCATCAGGCATTGCACTATATATAATAACATTGTTTACCATTGAGGCAAGGGAGCCCTCAGTTTGCAATCTTGACAAAGCAAATCCATTGTATCCCCCTTTGTAGAAATACAAATCCCCCCACATCAAATAGGAGTTTTTTTCCTTGAAAAGAGCTAGCTAGGGAAGACATGTGCTACATCCTTCATCTACTTTGAAAATTTGATATGGGAATGGGCAAAAATCTCAACTATGTGCGTAGCACAAATATCACTTTGAGAGGTTTCAAAGTATGTATATTAATCCAATAGGGTAGGCTCAACAAAATCACTTTCTTCTTAGTGTGAATTGATTTATATGAAAATTTGATGAGAACTAAATATTTGAGTTAGTATGAAAATAGTGGAGACTCTTGCATTAGGGTCATGGTTCTTTGCAATGCACTTCAAATGAAGACTTTTTGCACTACTTTCAATACATATCTTATAGTAAAATTCTTGGTCTCATTGGTCTTTTAAAGTTTTGAATTACAAACAATTTTTGTATATAATATAGAGGTTGTGCTAACATTAAATTAAGGTATTAGGATTTTATTGGAGATTAGAGTGTGGCAATTACGCATTGTCCCTTGCACTTAATGCACTCCAAAATTTAACCTCCAAAGTCCAAAGACCTTTTCACCAAAAAAAACATTCAAAACAAATATTTCTAGTGCAAAGGGAAAAAATGTAATAATGATATTTTTTTTGCATATCTAACTATAAGATCTTACAATAGACTAGTATGAACATATGTGTAAAGAAATTTCAAATGCAAGATAAGTGAATCCAATTGTGGAAAAAGTTATCGGGATAGTTTTCTGGCACAAAGGCAAATTAGTTTATGAGACTTTGAATCCTCTTAACTTAAAATGTTTGCTCCATAAATATTGAATCTAAAAATTTTAACCATGAAAAAAAAATGATTTTCAATCTTTAAAAATTCATTAAATATGAGATAGAGGAAAAACTCAACCATAGCTATCTAAGATGGATTAAAACACACTCATGCCAATGGTGATTTTTTTTCTAACTAATCTAAGTTAACCGTATAGAACTTCTTTTTGGATAAATGTGAAAATTGAACTCAAAAACAAATCCTACATCAATGATATTTTTTCAAGATGATGCTTTGATTGCCTACAAAAAAAAACTTTCACATTACAAATTCAAATGGAATCAATAAAAAATTCACCTTGTAGACAAAAATACAATCTAGAGGAAAAGAAATTCAAATTTTTATTTCAAGTTTTTGTAGATTTCTTTTGTTGTCCACCAAGTTGAATTTGGAAGCCCCACACAGCCATTTGAATCTACACCAATAGTAAACGGCTTATAGAGGCTTCAAATTTCCTCTAATGCAATTGTATGTTAGGCCTTGGAGACTCTCACCTAGTTCTCCAAAGAAAAACTATGCCCCTTCTTTTACAATTGTAGTTAATTTTTTACTTCCTAACTTTTCCTCACAGATTAGGCCGGGACTCCAATTTCAAACATGAACTCTAATTTGCATCCACGGTAAATAATAAATTGTAGTGTTTTGATTAGGAGACCGAGTGCCATATGGTTTGATTCTAGGCTCAACTTGACCTTTCAAATAATATTCAAATGATCTATCAATGCAAATCTTTTAATTACTCTAATAATAAAATTAATTATCGMAATTCTTACAAAATAGTTTGAAAGTAAATTGCTAAATAAAACATTAATAGTTTAATTAATATGATATTTTTTCTTAAGGTACAAATAATTCTAAAAATAGTTCTAATCTTTTTCAAGTTTTCATTTCATTCTTACTCCCAAATTCTAGTCAAACTAGTGTGCCCTATGTTGTTGCCACAATATAAATAAAATAAGGAGTAATTTTCTTATTTTTTAAACTAAAAAAACTAAAAAATACATCATTTTCACACCATAATTTCAAACTCCACATAGCAAAGTCCTTGCACCCCTCCATGCACAAAACTTTTTGACAATTTCCATAACTCAACTAGGGCAAGCATGGTTCTAGAGATCTCATTGTAACAAACAAAACAAAACAAAAACAAAAAACAAACGAACTAACTTAAAGTAATTATGGACTAGTGTACCTTGCGCCGTTGGCACGATTTTTGCCAAAGTAGAAGTGACATTTTAATTTTCTAATTCATTAAAACTCCAAAATTCAATAACTTCACAGAATGCCACAAAACAAAGCATGTGCACTCCTCCTTGCATAGAGCTTTTCGATGGTACCAAGAACATGACCGGGTGATGCATGGTCTTGAAGATCTCACTATACCAAACAAAACAACATAAACAAAGCAACTTAAAGGTGTGGATGGATGGCTACTATCATGCTAAATTCGTGTACTTAAGCATATTAATTAATTAGTTTTTGGCTTCAAGGCAAATAGCTTCTATTATACCGAAATGAAATTTTCTATTATCTACTAGTATTGATTCTTGCAAAATTTTTGATAGGAAAAACAAATTATTGTGATTTTGAAAATTAAAAACTAAAAAAAATTTCATATCAATTATAATACATATTAGAATACTTTGAAATTTTCCGCTATAAATGAATATTAGAATAAAAAACATTTCTTTTGGGATGTGTGGATCTTTAGGGGTTAATAACTACATTGGATAGGGGTATTAAAGGGACCCATACTAATTAGTTGACATTTCACACTATATAAATATCTACCTTTGTTGTACATCAATAGTAACTGAAGTGTTTGGGGGTTGTACATCATGTTTCGAACATCTACAATTTTCTTCATTTAGTCCCCTTAATTATTTGGTCCCCATAATACCCCTATTCAATGTAGAATACCAACGCCTTTCTAGCTTTGAAAAACACTAGAAACTGTCATTTCTATAGCAAATCTCTTATGAACCTTTTTATTTGCATATCTAGTGGCAAAGATTCTTTAGCAAACAAACGAATCATCGAAAAAACTTTTTTTGTATTATAAATTGCAAAAATTGACTAAGTTCCAAAATAAATCCAATAAATTATTTTTTCTAAAAGATGTCCTAATTGCAAACAAAACAAGATGCTCCATAACTTTCTCATCACTAATCCAAATAAAACGAATCAAATCTTTTTATGCAAGAAAAATAATTTTTGTTAATATATATATAACTGAAGTTTTAGAATTTAGAGCTTTAGTGTGGTGTAAATTTTGCTTTTGGGTATCAAAAATATAATCTTAGAGAACAAATACATTTTCTATCTTTGATTCTTTTTAAGAAATCATCCAAAATTGAGATCATATGAACCTAGCCAACCTCTCATATTTCACGTGAGTGGACACTCAGTCCTTTAGGAGTTGAAGTTAAAAAGGCTTAAGTTTTTGTATTGGTATACCATTACTATCCAAAGAATGATTTGAAATGCCTTATTTTTGAAATATAGACAAATGCAAGTTTCATTACAAATTTGAATTTCACAAAAAATTATCAATAATTTAGAAAATATGAGTGTTTATGCTTTAAAGATTTTGGAATTTTCAAAAACATCTAGTTGCAAAATGGAAACAAATAGAGTGATGAACACTGATACATGAAATTATTGGTTATGGCTAGTCCAACATGGGATCACCCTATAATTGCAATGTTGTTGCAAACACTAAGTGTCTATTTGGATGACTTCACTTCAAACTATAAGATGGAAAAGATGTTTTTTCATCCCAATGTTTTTGGTTGAAGGTATTTGAGAACATTTTTTTATTAGTGAATAGTATTCCAAATCCCTCATCTTACTATTATTGACTTTTCTAAAGAAGAAGATGATGGATCCACGGATTACCCTTGTAGTGTATTTTGGCCATTTTTTTGCTTATGTGAATTTTAGCCATAAAAATGATATTTTTTGAATTTAAGTTCATCAAATGAAATGCATTTTATCAAATTTAGTTTATGCTCCAATTGGAAATTTTGAAAAATTCATAAAATCCGACATTTTATAGCAATATGAACTTTCATGGGCCTATTACCATGGATTGTTGATTTTCTAACTCTAAAGTGACTCGGCAACTTTGGGGTATACCATGATCTTACACACACTAACATACAACCATGGTGGAAATTATAGATTTTTTGCATATACCAATATTATGTATTTGACATGAATTTTCTTCATTTTTTTCTTAAAAAATTCACAATAAATTCAAATTTTCCCCAAAGAATTTGAAATTTTATAACTTGTATTAGACATTTGACTTCATTCGTGGAAAAAAAATATAAATTTTTTCATTCATATTTAGTTGCAAAATAACAACAAACATAGTGATGGTCAATATGGTAGCAACACCCAAATGTAACACTAGTTGTTTTTTGACACCTTTAAAACTACCTAAATCCAAGCACATGTGGACCCAAATCCAAGCACAAGTGAACCCAAAGTAGACAAGTGGGGTTCCAAAAAGTGGCCAAATCACCCACGTGTGATCCAAGCTTAGAGTGTGTTGCTTTTGGGTGTTTCCGTACCCACTTTGGTCTTAGTCTAGTGCCCACATTAGGTGCATCTATATGGTTGTTTTCAAAAATTTGTATTATATTCATACAAGCTGAGAAAAATACGAAACTAATTTGGTTAATTTCGTAAATCATTTCCTAACAAGCACACAACATTTCATTTTGTAGCTACCCTCGAGATCTGCAAATCTAAAACAAGTGTCACATTTAGGTGCTTCTACCTTAATAAGGCTTGAAATCAGTGGTCATGGGGCCGTCCTTCCAGGGTTAAAGGGTCCAAGAGGGGAGCCTCTGGACCTTAAAAAATTGGTCCACTCAGACAGGAGTATCTTTTACTTTTCTGAGTTGTATGGGCACCCTCATGATTTCGCCATTGCCGCATCGGCCACGGTTTTCCGAGCCTATTCTGCAAGGAGGAGCCCACTTGCAGATTGCCTGGCGTCCGTCCGTCTCGCAACCATCGTACTTTACAGAGYCGTGTTCAGGTTTGCTTCGCTTGCGGAGGTCCTCCATCTCTGTGTGTTCAAATCGGCGTAGTCCGGTGGTAAGTTAAGRTTCGAGTGCAATTCTCTTCTTGATAGAAACTAAGCAGCGGAGTAGTTGGTAATGTCTACCAAATTTCTATACCAAATCTTCTAAGCCAAATTTCTGTTTGCAAAGGTTCAGTTAGGCGGAGAGAGACCGTCTGTATTGCTAAGATTAGATAGAGAGGCATAGTTCGTTCTAGCGGAGTTCGGAATTTTGGCGTTGGAAATGGCGGTGGTGTTGAAAACTGTGTCAAGCTTTGGTCGCCTCGCGAGCGCTTCTGCTGCAAGCCCTCGAGTGTGGTGTGGAATTGAAGCTTCAAGGATTTCGCAAGCGAACGCTTCTTTTTTCAAAGATCAAGAGTCGTCGTTCTCCAAGTCCAAGAACACTGTGGGATTTTCACAGAGCACCGATTTGCCGGCTCGTTGTCAAGCTGCCGTGGCGATTTGCCCTCTCCCGACCAAACAAGCTGTTGAAGTATTGGAGCGGCCTATCGAGTTGGAGAAACTTCTCCCTGCACCAGAAGCTCTCCGGACGGCTAAGACGATTGACCAGCATGCTGCGCCGTTGCCTCGATCTTTTCTCGCTGAGTCTGTGAATGGTAACCTAGTCGAGTGCAGTTCCCGAGGTAGCCGGCCTTTGTACGCGAAYGTGCTTGCWGAGTTTCAAATGCGCTACACGAGCCAGACTGAGKTGGTCGTGGAGGAAGACCAYAGCGCAGTGAAAACAGCTTTTGAAGCCGCTCTTGCGACTACTCCCGAGGATGCGCGACTCGTGTCCGAGTACGCAATGTTCACATGGAAGGCGCTGGGCGACTTAGATGCTGCTGAGGAGCTTTACAACAAAGCCGTGTCGCTCGCACCAGATGATGTTGAAATACAGGCCAGTCACGCCCTTTTTCTTTGGCAGTGCGAAGAGTGAGAAGCTCACTTTTTAGTTTATGTATTCTCAATATTGAAGTAGCCGTGTGGAGGATTTGAACGCAGCAAATCGTGGCAGAGGAGGTTTCCATGAAAACCTATGATCCGCCACTAAGCATGTCAGACAACCACGGCTATGATATCATGCTCTGCTTAGGCAAGGCTAGCAAKTCCTGTTGYATAGTTTCCGGAGCGCAGCAACTCGGCACTGAGTGTAACATAAAGTCGCGGAAATGGCAGAGGCAGGAGTTGATAGTRTTCGTCATAGCTACCGCTCTTRCGARTGCTCTTGACGAYACACACTTCTCTCGTATGTACAGATTTTAAAGCATTGCTACTCAAAGCAAACTCAGAAAGCATTGGTACACGAACATCCTATTGTTCCACCTTCCTTTCAATTTTTTCTTGCGAATTCAATCACGGTTGATTGAATCTCTATTTCATTTGCTCGTGGTGCCACTGATGTCTCTCGAGGCCATCTCGGTGTAAAGCTAAAAAACATCCACGGCCTGTGATTTTTTGGAGAGAGGGGGGGACTAATGCAAACCAGGAGGTGGGATGCCTCTTTTTGGCACATTGTAATATATATCTTTCATTCTCTTCAAAGTCTTTTTTTATTTTTATCATAATAGATGCATTTATGAAGTTTATAAAGGTTGTTGACATGCTAATACACTAAAAAATTACTTATCGCGAAATGTTGATGATTTCTCATAGATGTATTTTGTGCTATATTGTTTAACCCCTAAAGGTTCAAACTACGTTCTTTTGGCAACATAGTCATTTTAGGCATCTCGCTACAAATGGAATTATTTATTTTTTTGCTTTAAATTTTTCACAAAACATGTGCCCAAGAAGTAGCTTCAAGGACCAACAATTTCATAACTTTTGACTACATGGCTAAAAAGTTATTGCATGATAAGTAATTTTCTTTGATCTCTGGATAGCTTGGTCGGGTCGAAAAAAATCTGAAAAAATCACATTTTTAAGAAATAAAAATTTGAAATTGATTTCTTGAATTACATATACATGAAAAGGTTTGAATCATTCCATTTTGACTATTGAGATGAAAGGTATAAGGAGTTTTAGTTTGTGAGTAGTTATGAAAATTCTATTCTAAATTAAACTTTTAAATCCATTATTTTACTCAATTTCCAATATTTTTGAAGAAAAGAAAAATAGGATTTAGATTTCTGATTACAAGATTACAACCATTGGGATTGGTATTTTACGATTCCAAAACTAAATTCTTGTAAATTTCATATTTTGACTCATTCTCTATTTTGTTCTACTCACTATTTTTTCTATATGTTGTACAATTCCAAGTAATCCGAATTTTTTCAAGTATACAATCAACTTGTTTTAACCCAAAAAAGACGTCGTGGACATTTAGTGGCTGATGAATAACAAGGCATTCTCCTGTCTAGGACAAAATTCAACTATTCATCCTTAGAAAAAATCCCAAAATTATCAACACCTATGCTTAGAATTTTTTTTGACTATCAAGTACAGAACCCGTTGCTAGATCATTGCAAATTTTATTTAGATGATTGAAGAGGTCAAAAGATGGCGGGGGAATGAAATCCATATAGGTTACATCTTATTGCAATTGTTCATTTGACAAACTCAATGTAAAAGTGCTCAATAAGTATTTGAGCACGTAGGTATTAATTTGGACATGGTTCTTGTTATTGAATTTTCTTAGTTTGGGTTGTCTCTTGTCGGTAAAGGAATTCAAATTCTTGTAGAATGAATTTTCATGACTTGCAAATTTTCAAGACTTGCAAATTTTCAAGACTTGCAAATTTTCAAGTGTTGATTATAATTAGATGTACCAAAAACACCTTTCATGTCATGCGTATATACAATGCAAGGATCAAAATGGTTTGTTTTGCATAGGGTTGCAAATAGATATTGTTTTTGGACATAATCTWTAGTACACTAGGMGCTYACACTTTGACTTCACCATCTTCRATGTGTTACTCCATACTTCACTTCAACAATCCAGCCTTATGGTTGAACAAAAGTAGCACAAATACTATACCTTGGACAAGATGTTGGTGTCAACATAAAATGATTTCAAAATTCTTCGGCTTTGTGCAACATGAGTATTATCTAATTCCAAAATTCCATGAAGTGTTTTTGATAGGTTTGGAAGCTTTTGAATTATTCTTTTAATTTGTTCAATGCAACATGAGTATTGGTTGCTACTTCCACCTACTCACTTTAACAACAACAAATGTGAAAATCAAAGACAAAAAGCTTCTTCCTCTTAAACACAAAAGTGAAATATGCTTGGCATATCTGCATATGTGGTTATTCAAGTCAAACTATTACCTATGGCCAAAACTTTGCTCCAAAATTACATCTGTCTAGCCAAATTGGTTGGGTTGAAAAATGAAATCTGAAGTCGTTTAAGAAGTCAATTCTTTGTCGCACATGCTAAATGAAAGACTAGAGGACTTTTGAATATAGGATTTTGTCATTCCATTTGTTTTCCAAACTAGTGCTCACTTGTCACTCTCCCATAGGATTTTAGCGCAGCTAGCATGGATGGTGCTCTCCTGAGGCGCCATTTCAAGTGCCTTCATGAACAATACTTTTGCTTGATCTGCATTGTTCAAATTCTGCCATGCCCGTGCAACCAAGCTTGTGACCATTTGCGCATTTTGATTGACCTTGTGCAAYACCACTTCAAAGTTGGCAAGCATCTCGCTCTTGTTCACCATTACTAGAATCTCCTCCATGGGCTTTGCTATCGTTGCTACTACAACGTACCCATCACTGCCTCCTCTTTGCCTACGGTATAGCTGCTATGGCTTCGCAAATGGAGATGGGTTTTGCCATTGTGAAGCGCATGAATTGCTCTTTTTGCGAAACATGGCCACATTCTTTACATCCACTCACGGGAGCCGCCTTGAAGCTACCATGGACTGCAACATGGGAGCCTTCCAAGGATTGCATCTTCACTTCAACGGTTTCACGAGTATCAGTCAAAGTCGCCCGGCAATGCAACACAACATCTTCAGCTATTGAGATTGACATCTTCCTTGAAAAACTGGAGGATGTGGTATTGAAATGCAAGAGCACATATTGGGTTTTTTTCGTTGGCTCTACACCACACACCACAAGAAGTCGACGTTCCTCAAACACTCACAGCTCTTGTCACCATCTCCCTGCAACTTTCACTAGCACTTTAATCTCACAAAGACACAACCAACAAATCCAAATCCAACCCAACAAATGACCGGGATTGTTGAAGATACTACTTTATTCCAAATCAATTTCAAATTTAAAGAGAACAGAGAACAATAAAATGTTGTTGATCGAAGTATCTCCAATCACCTCACGGACAATATGAAGTCTTTCCTCGCGGCTCCCATTGCTTTATTGGAACTTCAGACAACTCTAAAAGGTATGGACGCTAGTAAGGCCCCAGACCCAGATGGTGTCATTACAGGATTTTTCAAGCACTATTGGGACATTATCAAATTGGATTATCTAATGATGCTCACCAAGACAATTCACGCAGGTTCCATGCCCAATAGCATGACACAAGGTCTTGTTTCTCTCCTTCACAAGGGAAGAGAAAGGAAGCAATTGACTAATTGGCATCCCATCACCTTACTTAATGTGGCGTACAAGATTTTTGCTTAGGCCTTGCAACTCCGTTTACAACCAATTTTGATGGAAATCATCTCCCTAGACCAATTGGCCTTCCTTCCTATGAAGTTTCTTTTGGACAATATTCTATTGCCCCATGAGACTATGGAATGGAGCAAAAGAGTTTTTTAGAGCAATGGAGATAATGTGATTTCCGAGGGAATTTGTGGCAACGTAAAAACTTCTCTTCCAAAACACCCAAGCTTTAGTGAACATCAATGGGTCACAATCTCCACTCTTTCCTATTAACCGAGGTGTGCAACAATGTTGCCCCTTGGCCCCTTATTTATTTCTTATTGTCACGGAAGTCCTCAATTCCATGATCAAACTAGGTGTTGAGAAGGGATTAATTAAGGGCATTAAGTTGCCTATGGAGGACCGTTAGCTAGTCTTAGTACAATTTGCGGATGACACTTTACTTTACTTGGGGAGGTGATGCCATTGAAGTACTTGATTATTACACTTGATATCTTTTGTGAGGGTTATGGATTGATCCTCATGGGGATAAATTGTGTGGCTATTGGTGGTCAAAAGATGGTTAAGTTGGGGAGTCTAGCCTAGACAAATGAACTTCATATGTCTTGGGCCAATGATGGTGACTTCAGCAAATTATTTGGCTTGTTGTTTGGGTTAACTGTGAGCACGATTGGTGTTGACAAATTCCTCCTCAATTGAGTTGAGAAGAAGTTGTAATTTTGGTGTACAACAAAGATCAACATGACGGGGCGGACTGTCATTGTGAACCATGTGCTCTTCTCTTCCTTCTTCTTTTTCATTGCTATTTGGGCAGGCTCACAAGCAGGTGTGACCAAGTGTAAAAGCCTTGTGCATAACTTTATGTGGTCAGGATCCCTTCACTGCTCTTGGGTGAAGGTGGCTTGGCTCTATTGTTGCCAAGACAAAGCTGATGGAGGATTAGCCCTAGTTAATCATGTTGATGCCTTGACCTCTCTCATGGAAAAGTGGGTGGTCAAGGCTTGTGATTCTAGCTCCTCTAATCTTCACATTCTACTTTGCTTTAGATTGTCTCACTACCAACCTTATAGTGGAGGGAGATGGGCTCCTAGTCTTGAGCTTTTTACATTGCCAAGATTCCAAGCCAAGCAAGGATTTAGGACTTGGAATTGTACCAATGATGCTTGGCGGAAGCTTGTGGGCAATGTGATCACGGCGCAACTTACATGCCCTAGGAGGCTATGAACAAATCTCTATGGTGGTCCTCCTTTTCATTGCAAATAAGCCTTGGCTTTGCTAAAAAACGAGAAACCCAACTTCATAAGGTAGGGTTACGACAAATTAGGGATGCTTGGAAAGGGTCATGTTTTTTGTCTAGTGATGAGGCCATAGCAAAATTTGGCATTAGAGATGGTGAGAGAGGGCGTGGGATGCCATTGCTAGGAACCCTGGTAGAATGTGGGGAAATTTGTTGACTAGAAATTGGCCTGCACCAACCCAAGGAGAGTGGATTGGCGGGTTCCTGGGATCTCAAGGAAAACGTATTATGGTCCTCCAAGCCTCATAGGCCGTGCATCTCACTCTTGGAGGACAGCCTCAAAACTGGACCATCATAATCTCTATGAGCACCTATGCCATATTACCAGTCTCGAATAATTTGATAGAATGGCATGCCCCTGTGACAAGCCTTGCTCAAGATGGAAAGGATTTTTGTTTTTTTGGATTCTTTTTCCATGTCGTGTGGTAGAGGTCAAGCGAGGCCCCCAGAACAAAAACTTTCGTCAAGTATTATGGCAGAGTTGATTAGCTAGCTTGGGACCTTCACAAGTTCCAATGGCTAGGGCAACAACACTCGGTCCCTTTTTTGGAGTACAACACAAAGTTGGGGTGGGATTTGCTTTGCTCCAAGCACGTCATTCCCAATGTTGTCCAAAAAAAGTGGCAAGGCATTTTGTCTCTCAACCAGTGGCTGAGGTGGAAAACAGTCTGGACAAAACCCAAGGAAGAAGGGCTTTTTTGGTTGTCTGGCATTGAGCGGTAGCAGTCAATGCTTGGAGAGGGAGAGTACACCATGCTATTGACACGAGTTGTCATGTTTGTCCATGATGGACAACCGAATCTATTCTTTATCGTTGTGGGAGATGCCCGACAGCCCCAGCTGCATGGCAATGGGGAATTCATATTATGAATGTCCTCATTACTACCAAAGATGCTCAAGGGCCCTGGCGTCCCCTATCGTGGAAGCAAGGCATTCTTTCTAATTGCATCTTCCGGAAATTTGAGGAGGTGAGTGACATGTGGTCAATTTTAGGGACCGTCATTTTATGGACCCTTTGGATCAAACACAATGATGCAGTGTTCAACGATGTCTTGTGGCACCCAGCCAAGCATTCACAACGCATTTGGTTAGGTATAATTGACTATGGGCGTGTGGAGTGGGAGTTGACCTGTAAGCTTATGACGAGGTGCCTTGACAATACAACAACAACGTTGGATCGTTTTGAGAGGCAATGGTGTCGTCAAGGTTTATTTGTTGAGATGTTTGAGTCGAACCCCCGTTGAATTCTCTACAGGCCAAGGGCCAGCTTTGTTTTCCAACCTCCTTGAGGCGCCGCACCTCAAGGAGGGCAACTTCTGCCGCCCTTGGCAACACCGCTTGCGTTCTCATGCCGATGTCCTTTGTATTTGTAGGTTTTGTGGTCTCGTTTGCCCCAGGATGCTTGCGGCTAGGTGCTTGTATTTTCTCTTTCTTGCAGTGAAGGACTCCTTTATTTGTGTCAAAGTAAATAAATAAATAAGTGGGAGAATTCTCAATTAGAGGACAAGATTTATTGTTTTTCAATAAAAAAGAAGGAAGATTGGTTGGGCCATGTCCTCCCATTCAATGTCGCCATGGGGTGCAAGTGGGACACACTACCCGGGGTCTTGGGAATCATCCTGCAAACCCCTACTCCCCATCCGTGTTGGCGAAGTGAGCTGTGGGACGCTCTAACATACACAAGATGAAGACCAAATATTAGGGTTTGGTAGGGGAGGTTTAATTTTTTATTTCCAAAGTTTGACCAGCACTGGATGCTCAAAAATTCCATCTACAAAGTTTGGGTACCACTGGGTGCTTCAAACTCCCCCATTTATCTGTTTTGCAATGGATTCCATTTGTTTAAAAATAAATAAAAATAAAGAAACAAAATAAACTTCCCCATTTCTAGAGTTCAGGAAACACTGGGTATTGTAAAAATTCAGAATTCTTGCTGGATTCACCTGTTTGCATAAAAATTCATTAGATGTTTTTTGGCCCGTCTAGAAGACTGCAAATTCCCGGCTGTGGGAACACATTGGGAACTCTAGGAACTCTGCCACACAAGCAGTCTGACGTGGCACAGAGACTGCCACGTCGGATAATACTATTTAATTATTATTTTTAATTAATTATTAATTATTAGAAAACATTTTTTTGAAAAAAAAAATAATTTTTAAAATCAGTTTTCAGTTTCTTTATACTTTCTAAGATTTCTGAAAAAAAAAAAAAAAAATTGAAATTCAAAATTTTAGACCAGCAGTGGCTGGTTCCCTGTGCAGTGAACAGTTTTAGGGAACAACCCCGAAACAGGCTCTTCAGGGGCTGAAAAAACATCTAATGTTCAAATTATTACATAGGCAAGGTGTAAAATTAGTACAAAAGCTTGGAAATTCACTGAGTTAGAGCTTGGAAAATCATACTAGAGCTTGGAATTTCAAACCAGAGCTTGGAATTTCAAACCAGAGCTTGGAAAGTCAAAATAGAGTTTGGGTCATCATACCAAAGCTTGAAAATTTGAATTAACTTACAGCTTGGAAAATCACACCAGAGTTTGGAAGCTCAACTTATGGCTTAATCCCAGGCCGCTTGCTGATCGGTCCTTGTATTTTATCTTCTTGCAGTAAAGATCTCCATTATTTGTGTCAAAAAAATCAATAATAAAAAAAACAAAAATAACAACACTTAGGGCTTGAGGTCAACTCAACAAAGCTTGAAAAGTCAACCCTACCAACTGAATCAACTTCGATGTTTGGAAATTGAACCCCTTGTCCTATGCAATTTGGTTTTTAGGCTTGCTCATGCTCTACAATAAATAGTGAAATTAGGTTGCCTTACTCTAAGAAAACTACTCTACAAGTCATCAAAGTCAACAAATGTTTCTAGAAATATTTTCATTTGTACACATAAGAGGTTCATAAGTTCCAATTACACCAATAACTAATTCAAAAGTTATGCATTCTTGTACAATAACAATAAATATTTATATAATGTAGTATTTTGATTAAGAAGATAAGAAGAGAAAACCAATAGATACATAAGTTGACTTTCAAAGGCTCTGAAATTTAGGTTTTAGTTGGAAAAAGTTAAACAAGTTTGTCTTTGAATTTTGTTTGATTTTTAAACAAATTAGCCAAAGTTTAGGAAATTCGATTTGATAGGTTTTATTCCAAAAAATATCTTAAAAGAAAAAGAGAAATGTTTCATCAAAGCTCCCCTACAAGCTTACATTATAGGTGGAGTGTACCAATTGTACAATTGTTCAATAACTSCTGGCAACCTTGTCAACACAACAAATCTTTTGCARCCTAGGTGGACTATGTAAGTTAGCATTGTTCTCAATTGATGAAGTGTATTCAATTTCCACTCTCAKATGTGGAAGTATCAATCTCTAACAAATATTAAAAACAATATYGCAATAATCTTCATTCAACTTCTCCAAAGATATTTTCCCTCCTACTAAAATTCCTTTCGTCCAATATCAAATTTCAATTTTGTAGAAACCACATTAACACAATATGTCCAACAATATTGAGAAAGAAACCAAAACCCTGAAACGCACCATATCATCAAACTAAGACTCAAGAATAAATKTGTATCACTTAAAGAATTTCACAATTAATATTTTGAAGCTCATGTGCATTCAACACTCTTCCCTATAAAGTATAGTGCTCAAATGAATCGTTGTTGTCTAAATGACTTATTAGAATAACAACCTTGACACTAATTCAACAACAACAAATAAAAGCCTTCATACAACAAACTTGAGCAATAGCCAAATGTTTGCATTCTTCCTAACAAGGTTTCTCCAATGGTGCAACAATCAATATGAACTGGCTTGTACGGATACCACAACGCTACAACCCTAATCTTGCAACAGGCCCTACTTGCAAAATCCTTTGCCAAGATGCCAACCAAGTTTGGAATTCGCTTGGAAATTTGTTAGGCAAGACAAAGTGATCATCAAGCACAGAATTTTAGTAGCAGTACTTGTAAGCGCTGATTTGTTGATTTGGATCGACGATCATCCCCGCACCTTAGAGCATCCCCACGCCTAGCCTGGGGGAGAGGCTCTGCAAGGGTCACTGTGGCGTGTGGAAGGAGAGTGGCCAGCCCGTGTGTGGCTTGGCTACCCCACAGCAACTCACTCAAAAGAGGACGGTAGAAGGACATGCACAAGGAACGAGGAAGGCTGACTTTGCGCATGTCATGTCGTAGTCAGCGAGGTTAGCAAGCCCACCATTTGTCAGCAAGCGCACCATTTTTTTATTGGAAATAATGGATCCCACCCACTCCTTGGAGGTGCAAGCATTCATGAAATCTGGGCCCAATGCACTTTCTACATGAAAAAGTGTGTTGATTAGTGTGGAGAATCGTGCCCAAGCACATAGCAACCTTCACCTGTGACTCCTCATTTGGCCGTTTGCACGGGAAAATCTGCAGGGGTTGGCCATTAATTTTGCTTCACAGTGCTTGCCGTGGGGCTTGAATCCCTACCAGATCCGGTGTGTTACCCAGTCTGAGTCTCTTGCCGCCCTGCTTTGGGGAAGCTCTTAGCCTTGCCTACTAGCTCCGCACTCCACCCGTCGCTGAGCACCACCGCTACTCACTTGTCATCGAGTAGGACCGTACCTGACTTCCCCAGCATGCAAGATTTTAGCTTCCATTGATTGGGAGAATCCAACGACACGGAATTCAATAAATTCCTGATACATTCAAAATCAGAAGTTACAAAATAAGAAATCGCTCATCAAGTGCTCCTCAGTTGCGCAGCAAGCAATTGATCTTCTAAATGAAGGAACATGGAAAACCAATCRAGAACACTAACTCTGCAAGGAAAGTGAAACAAATGACGGGCAACATAGAGCACTGACAAAATGCAACCAAATTCATTTACACAACGACTCAGATTACACAAAACAACAAAACAACAAAATATAACAAAATACAACAAAACTCACAARAAATGGTAGAACATTGTTGAACCAGGCGCCAAATCCTATTGGCATCAAAATAAATAGGCCTCATTTTTCTAGTCAACGGCACTCCATCGACGACTCTTGGAAGCCTTCCATATTTTTCAAGTATAATCAATGGCCCACAATGAGCACCACTTGTAGCCATTTTTTGAGTTTGATAAACGGTGTAGGAGAATGATTTTTATTCTTCAAAGATCCATTGGCTTCTGTTATTTCACGGCCGAGGGAGAGCGTCATAAGGTTCACTATAACAAAATATGGTAAAAAAAATTGCACTCGAAATCGAGTGCGGATCTTTTTGCCATGTTTGGCTGCATGCGCACGTAGTGGGCTTGAAGCTTCTTTTGCAATTTCCGACTGCAATTTTTAACATTTTAGGGCTTGTGATATATTGTTGGAAAGGTCTTGAAAATACATTTTCAATGGTATATTACACGCTTTGAAATTCTGAAAATTGCAGTCGAAAATTGCAAAAGAAGTTGACTATGCAAGTAATGGGCCTACAACCAAAATGTGGAAAAAAAAATTGCACTCGATTTTGAGTGCCATTTTTTTTACCGTGTTTTGTTATAGTGATACTATTGCTGGATCATAACTACAAATCATCCTATGTGTCACCATATGTGGTATATTTTTGGATCCAAACCTTCCGACCGCAAGAAAGTAATCAAGATGAGGTTTTGGATGGCCTGAAGTCCCATCTAGTTCAAGATTGGGCTCTTACTACAATTTATTTTATATATATAAAATTTGAAGATGAGAAAAAGAATCAAGAATTTCACACCCACTTGTATTTTCTCCCAAAAGAGTGGGTGTGAAAAAGGAGAAAAAATGTTACATGTATGAAAGCAATTGAATTGAATAAAAATGTTAGGAAAACAAAACAAAATTTGATATACATGTGTCACACAACTTTAGAAGAATAAACATTTCCAATTTTTTCAAGAAAGTTTATAAATTCCAATAAATTGTATTAAAAAACATAAGATGAGAAAACAAATCAACAATTTAACATCCAATAAGCAATCTTTCCTAAAGAAAATGGGTGTCTAAGAGAATCATGATTGTCACATGAACAATTTTATTGTAACCAAACGTGAGTGCTCTCTGCAAAGTATCTCCACAATGTTATGTTCTTGCCCACAATTCCACACTCCTCAGTCCTTTTTTTTTTAACATAAACTATGAACCGTAATAAACTCACCTATTCATATGTGAAATGCTTGAAGGTCATCCAAAATATAAGTAGGAATAATAAAATTTTGTTAAAAAGAAAAAAAATATTTTTGGGTAAAAAGCGTCTAATTCCCCATTTCTTTATTTGCTCTTTAATTTTGGTTCACACTTCCCATTTTCTGTTCCCCTCAAACCCTTTTACTTCCCCATTGCCCAACTTTAGGCTACACTCCCCATTTTTTTTTTTGCATTCTCCATTTTGTTCCACATTCCTCAATTATTTTTTTCACTCCTCATTTTTGATATGCATACCCCACTCCCTATTTCTTTTTGCATTCCCTATTTTTTCCCCCACTCCCCATTTATGTTTTGCATTCCCCATTTTTGTTCCTCAGTCCCCGTTTATTGGTTGACACTTCTTAGTTGGTTTTTGCATTCCTCATTTTTTTCTCCATGAGCAATTTTTTTCACCAATTTTTCATTTTTTCCCCCACTCCCCAATTTTTTTTTACCACTCCCCATTTTTTCTCCAACTCCCTATTTCTTTTCCCGGCTCTCCAGTTTCATTTCTCCACTTCTCTTTTTTTTTTCTTGCTCCCCAATTTTTGTTTGCAGTCCAAAGGTTTTTTTTGGCATCCCCCAATCCGTTCCCCAATTTTTGTTTGCACTCCCAAGGTTTTTTTTGGCATCCCCCAATCCGTTCCCCACTCCCCATTTCTTTTTTGCATTCCCCATTTTGTTCCCACTCCCCATTTTTTTTCTCCAACCCACCCATTTTTCTTCCCCACTTCCCATTTTGTTTTTCCCACTCCTCATTTCTTTCCAACACTTCCGCATTTTTTTCACCACCCCTTATTTTTTTTCCCCTAAAACCTGACAGTATTCTTGGTGAATAATTGTTTTCTCCCTCGCCTTCTCCATTTTTATGGTTTTGAGAATGCTTGAATATATTCAATGTTGACGTGATATCCATTTTAAAGGGCCATTTTTTCTAGGAAGTCATTGTGTACTAAACTTTCTTCAACCTCTTTTATTTATCTCATTTTATTAATATTAATTGATGCATAATTGTTTTTGGCTATGTAGGTCCTTCACTACAATATTCTAGAAGACACATTGGTGACGTGAAAAATTTATGCCCCTCGACTCCCATTCCACATCCACTCTAGGTTTTTTAAACCCCTATGTAAGCAACTGCCTCTTTTGCATTTTTTTCCTTATGGGTAGTGTCCTCCCTAAATGCACAGTGGCTACCTGCAGAAGCTCTGAAGAAGTTTACTGACGTGGTAAAAGTGCATTTTTTTGGACATCAAAAAAACATGTAATGTTGTTATTGACATCACCAAAAACATGTGATATTGCCAGTGATAGGCAATTGTTTTCCCAGTTTTCCTGACTTGTTTTTGTCTACATCATCCAAGAAATCACAATCCTGCACGCGTTTTTTTGAAAAATGCAGGATGTTTTTGAAAAACATCTCACGTTGTTGTGAACGTCACGTGTTTTTGTAAAAACATTGCCAAAAACGTCGTTTTCTCATAGTGTTTCATACAAAAAAAGAGAGCTTGGATTCATTAGCACGAAAAACAAGAAAAACAAGGGATGACATTATTGACTTTTGATATTATGTGCCACCTCCTAGGCTCTTCATATTTCCTCAAAATGTCCAGTCGAAGATGGAAAGTGACGAGCCTGGGAATAAAGAGTGACCAACGCCGGGTTGCGTTTTTTTTTAGCATCTACGTCATAATGCAATACACTTGTGTGTTTCCATGCAGCATTGGAGTTACTCTAAGGTAGGCACCCCAAAAATGGCACCAAACCTTAAACCACCATCTCCAGACTGTGTACATCTTCCAAACCAATTATGTACCTATGAGGATCAAACGCTTTTAGAAACAAACTTTGACCCTCCATAACTTTTGCATATTGTATCCAAATGGTGTGTTTTTTAGTGCGTTGGAACCTCCTTTCACTTGCCAACAAGACAATATGAAATTTTGAACAACCTAATACTAGTAATTAGACACAGTATCAATTTGTGGCGCTTTTGGGTGTACCCACCTTAAGTCTGTTATGAATTGCATATGTAATCTTTCTTTTTTGTGTATTAAGTGTAATTCAATTGTCAATAGAGCATCCTAGTTTGGAAAGTCAATTGTAGCACTGACTAATTGAATGTGATCAAATGAGTGTGTTCTGCATATGTCGTGTGTAATGTAAGGAAGATGAAATTGCRGAAGAACAATCCGTATTTTGCAAATTAAGTTGATAAGAATTGAGAGTAGTTAACCCTAAAGGACCAACATGCGTTTTTTTGGGCAGGTATGTGTGACTGGAGATTTGCATATTTTGGGCTGAAATTTTAATAGAATGTGGGGGCAAGGAATATCTTTCATATGCACAAATTTCATGACATTTGGAAATATTAGTCAAAAGTTATTGCATAATATATTGTTTGTTTCTCAACTCAGTCAGTCCGGGCAGATTTGAAAAGATCACTTTTTTAAGAAATAAAAATTTGAAATACGTTCTTCAGATTTATATGTATTCAAAAAGCTTTGAATCATTGCATTTCAAAAAAATTTATTCCCACAAAGTTAATCAATTTCTATCCTCAAAACAAGTTTCAAACAATCATGACCATAAGTACCTCCTCGAAATCCCATTTGTCCATTGAACGAACAATGGTCCTTTAGGGGTTAATACATTTATAAACCTTTGATTCTTTATAGGGTGATTTGTTTATAAATCTTATTCATTAGAATGAGTATCTCCAATAAAAGGATTGACATTTCACAATGTGAATTTTGTCTCAATTTAATGAACCTTGATTTATTAGATTCCTATGATCTCAATCTTTGGCATGATTTTTTGAACTTGTTTTTGAAGAATATAATTTTTAGTTCATTCGGTGCTTTAGAGAAAAAATTATGCCACCATAAATGCAAAATGAAGTTTATTGGGAAAAGTCTTGCAATCTACACAATCAAAGCCCTTTAAAATTTCTTTTACATCATACACTAGACTAAGGCAATGCAAGTGATCCAATGGTTAGATATGCAAACAAGCATTTTTATTTTAATTTTTAATTTTTTCTCTTTGCAATAGAAATGACAAATTTGAGTCTTTTTTTATGTAAGAAAGCCTTGGTCCTTTAGAGATCAAGGATAGTCTAGTGTCAATAATTGGTGCTCCTATATCCTCAACTTTGAAAATTCCTAGTATATTCATACCTACACTCTGGCTGATCTTTATCCCTAGTTGTGTCCAGAATTGCTGGCTTAAAAAATAGTTCCTGTTTTTGGTGCGGATACCTTGACAATTAACAGTGTCCTGACAAACACAAATCGGGTCATCTACCCGTAAGATCCATTGAACTACATCGTACATGAGAATTTTTGTGCAAACTCTACAGTCCACCATGGATCTATTACGGCAACAAATTCGGAATTCTATGTACCCCAGTGACGCATCACCTCCATTCAACGTCAAAAGGCTCTAAAAATTGGGGTAGCAATTTGCAATAATGATCATATAACGCAAGGGTAATGTAGTTATTACCGTCACTTACGACTGCTAAATCTAATTGCACAACACAGTAATTAAGGTACCGGTACCTGGTTCGTGAGTGCCAATGCATTGTAGTTCGCATTCATTACCGTCAACGGCTTTCATTCATATGTTCGTTCACTTCGATGAGCTCATACGTGTTAGAAAATCTGTGACAATCACGAAAGCAAGGTCAGATAAGTTATGGCGTTTGAAGTTCCAACGGGATGACAGATGTTGAAGCACACCGACATTCTAAAAAACGGTAAAGAAAATCTGAGTATCCATTCATCCATCCTCATTCATCGTGCAATCCAAGCCTCCTTTCCAAGTCCACACAAGTCATAAAGTCCAGTACCAGTTTCGAATACAATGTACTCTAGTTGGACATCGAAGACACTGAATCTAGGCAACAGAGACAGAACATTTACAGCCGTTGGACGGAAACATTCACAGGTTACGATTCGCCAAGATAACATCAAGACAAATAYATCTCCTCACATTCCTTTGCTGAACCATGCATCTAAAGTATACACGGGACAAAAGCAAGAACTGTTACAAGACTTGAATCATGAATGGTTGTTGATAGAATCGCGTAAAGTTGATCCTTCAATCAACAACGCCCCGCATCGTTCCTTTTCAGAAAGGGAGTCAAGCTATTAGTGTCCATTCATCCGCCAAGGGTGATAAATGTCCAACTACGGTAAATCCAGAACAGGATGTTTGAATCGCTCGTAGGAAGCATCAATTGTGGAGGAAGCCGGATACTGGTTAGACATTTGACAAGAGAKGTTTAACAGATGCAAGCAGATCCGAGGAGAATGAATCTGAATGACTCTACGGTGGCATTTAAAACAGCCATGAACAAGACTCAGCTGAAACATTCACGAACTGGTCTTGTGACCACACATTCTTCAATAGAATATATCACTAGTTACAGAAATGGCTGTCTAAGAATCCTCTTCGGAAGMATTAATTGTAAAGAAGTTGCMTCTACGTACTTGTGTACGTCATCAACGAAAGACATACCAACAGGCTTCAGGGAAAGAAGCACCTAAAAGGTAGCCCATGACGACTGGAGATGAGGAGAGAGGATTTGTGAAGTCAAAAAATCAAGAATAGGACTCCATCTATGTTCATTCGCACAGAAACTGATGAAATCCGTGGGCGGTAAAGTTTTGAGACCTACTCTAAAAATCCTGTTACAATTCACATGACTTGGAAAGAGTTAAAAAATTCATTTACCATTTAAATGAACTGGTAAAGTGTTTGATTGGAGTTTGGAGTCTTCGAACTTTCATCATCGCTTCTTCATGCTGGGCTTCCCTCTCAGCCATRCGAATGCTCATAACGAAGTACCGATCACGAAGATCCTGCAATTCAGCCTCGAGAGTCTTCACTTGCTCACGCAGCTTCGTGATCTCCTCGCCCCCAGCAGCAGCCGGAGCTTCCACCACCTTCTGATCTGCAAACGCAGTGTGAAGCTGTAACTTGTACAAATTATTGACCTCCATGGCTTCAGCAAGCTCAATCTCAAGAGTCGCGATCCTCTCAAGCATCTTGTTCCCAGACTCAGACTCTGTTTCAGCAGGCAACCTGGTCTCCAACAGCTGCTCATTCAATTCCTGCAAATGCTGGACCTCCTTCTGGAGCATGTCCTTCGTACTCAGTTGAAACTGAAGCTCCCGTTCCCTTTGTGACAGCACGGTGTTCTGCTTCTGCAACCGAGTAAGTTCCATCTGCAGCTGCTCCATGCCCGAATTTTCCCCGCCAGCCAATAGTTGCTCGTTCGCAAGCTCAAGACGATCAAGGCTCTCGACAAGAGCGTTCTTCTCCTCGTCAAAGTCAGACTTCAAAGCTTCATTCTCAGCTATGCTCTTCTTCAGAGCTGCCTCCAGCAACCTGTTCTTCTCCACCAAATCGACCTTCTCCGGTGATCTAGGAGACTTGGGGAACTTCGGGGGTTGCATCCGAGTAGGAGGACTGGGTTTCAATTGTTGATCCTCCTCGCCATCTACGGGCTTTTCACCGCCACTAAGAACCTCAGAACTTAAATCTCCTTTRSCATTCTCCCAATTCCAAATCCTCGACTTGGCACTCTCGACCTCGAGCTCCGGCTCCGGCTGCCTCTGTTTCGAACAAATCACGCGCTTGATTTCCCCGTCGGGTGAATCCATCACCCTGCCCTTGTCTACGTCGGATTCAGCTCCACGCAAATTAGAATCCAGCAGCACTTCCTCGCCATCATTCATCCTGTTCACCGTCATGGCGTTCCAAGTGAACCGCCAAAAGCCTGATTAACACTGGAGAAAAAGAAAAGGAAATCATCAACACAGGAGTTTCAAATCCGGTCAAAGCTTGAGGGCAAGGCCAGCCGATAAGACGATCATTACCTCGTGCGCAGACAAAAGTAATGCACGAGWTCATCAAAGAACACGGCAACCCTGAAAAGGTGCGACAATCATTCGCGGAGGTACCACGAGTGAGACGCCACGTGACAAACCGAAATCGATCCTAAAATCGCGCCCGAAATCCGGCAGTTTGAATTCAAATCACACGCTAAATCCAAACCAGGATCGAATTGCGAGTATATATATATTTTTGTAAGAGTTATAGATCGAGGTTGATGGATCACTATTAGTTGGTGTGCAGTGAGATCGAAAGATGGGTGGACCGGCAAGGGCCCTGCAGCTGGTGCAGGTGCTTGTGTGTGTGCTTTGTGTCTTCGCCGGGGGAGCTCCTCTTGCGAAGCCTGTTGCATTTGCTGATGATCTCACCGGGGATCTCAAGTCCCAAGGTACGTAATGGCCGGCGCCGCCTTCCCGAATCGAACACGAGTGGTAATTATATGTATATATATAACTAACCTGGCGTATGACATTTGTTCCAGTGAATAGGCAATTCGATCGGGAGCCTATTGCCTAGCACATTCTTTTCATGTGTACATAATTCTTGCTTCGTTGCTTCAAATGTTGCAGAGAATGAAATGGTGGCTTTCAAACAAGCCTTGGAGCATCCGGAAGCTTTGGAGTCATGGAATCCGCAGCTGACTCGTGCCTGCTCGGGCTCGTGGCGAGGGGTGACATGCAACGGTGCTCAGARTGAAGTCACCGGCTTGTAAGTTTTAATTTTGTGCCATTAATTTGTGAACCGCTAATTACCGGCTTACTTTGCTACAGGTCTAATTACTTCTTCCTGCGTTTACATGAAGCTCCTGCTGAGCCTACTATTTCATAGCCTTAAATTTCTGCAGATGGATAGTTACCATATGGCATCAATTGATCATGGGGCCATTACAACGTATGTAGAACTCCATGACTGAACTGGAGAATTAAGTTAGTGAAGCAGAATCGATCGAAGCCGGCAATGTCTGTAGAAACTTCCATAAGATGTAACTTTTTATACTTTGAGTTTGCACTGTGCAGGACCATGGAGGGTAAAGACTTCACTGGACCCATCCCTGTGAGCTTTTATATCAACCTCTGGACTTTTCCAACTGACTGACCTTTGACATTTGATAATTTTTTTAAAAATTTGATGATGATTTTCTTACGTTTCGAATTCCATTACCAGCACGTCATTCTAGTGAGGAAGTCTGATCACTATGTGCGCTTCAATTCTTCCTGTGCAGAATGACATCCGGCGGATGAAGTTCTTGAAGTCCTTGACAATCAAGAAAACTGCCTTCCTGGGTGCCATTCCTCAGGCCATCGCCGATCTCCGGAACTTGAAAAACCTGTGAGAAATATATCTATATATATCTATATATATAGCTTAAGAAAACCGACAAGAATTTTTCTTCAATTAATCTTCAAATTGACATATTAGAGACACACACCATTTTGCAAAAAAACTTACTGAACAGCAAACCTCCTGATTTAAGATCATAATTGTCAAGCTTAGTTACCGATTTCCGTTCTTACACCACAATTCTCCTCCTATTTAAAAGAAAAGAAACTCGACCTCTCTTTTGTATCTCCAAAAGACATGGAAAGATCGATCTTGAAAGACATTTCTTGGAAGACACAATAATAATATCCTATTTGAATGAAATGGTTTCAAGAAAATTTTGCACATTTTCCAGTCAGTTTTGGATACTTTTTTTTTTCCCCAAGAAAAAGACATATAAACATTATTCATCAGTTGTAGGAGGAGGGTCCCTGTTAAAATTGCAGAAAGTCTAGTCAGATATCCAGGAAGGCTGTATTCTTCCAAAAGAAAGCATGATACTGTCACTACGGAGTCTTCTACAGTGAGAGAATGAGATTTTTGAAAAAATCAATTTTCATCAAATAGAAAGTTCTAATTAATTGGAGGATAGATAACTGAACTATGTGTGATCTTTCAATAGACCCATAACTTAACAAAGAAATTAATTGCCCCCYCTTGGCAGGATCATTGCAACCAACCCGCAGCTGAATGGGACTTTTCCATCGTGGATTCTGAACCTCAAGAACCTTGAGAAGCTGTAAGATTGGAGCATTCCTAAACTTCTGTTTGCCAAAATCCAGCTACTGGATTAACTGGAATCCCTGGTTTAATAGTGTGGGATATAATTAATGTGGGCATGAAATTAAAGAAAGACAGTCACGGTGATGAATGATTTCATGTTGGTTATGTGCAGAAGCTTGGCTGGGAATAATTTGACAGGCTCCCTACCAGGCTGCAATACCTCAGACCCGTAAGCAGATTATTCTCTTCTCTTCAAATTGAGCTCAAATTTTATTTTACACTGGAAAAAAAACAGAGGCTTAGCTATATGCCAATACAGTAAATGTTCAAAGCCTTAGCAAGGAATCCAGTATTATGGATTTTTTAAATCCAGTCTTAGATTCAGGGCTTTTTKTTTKG